>JALXJV020000015.1:30967214-31070597 GCA_024633595.2 Lepomis macrochirus
GAAGCTACGGGTGGGCCAAACGTTAGCCTAGAAATTCTTTTCTATTTGTATTATTTTACAATTTGTTGTTCTCTTTCTGTTCCAGGGGCACTTATAAAAATTACAATCACTGCCTAGAGAGGCTAAAAGGAGGAGTACAATTTATTCACTTTCCAAAACCTAAAACATATCCAGAAAAATGTAGGATGTGGATTGTTTCTACTTCAATGTTAGTTAGCTTACGCTACCTAAATTACTACTGAAAGTAATGTTATATAACCGTACTGTTTTTACTTTTGATTTACTGTAATAGTAAACAGAGACCGACCCATCGGTCAGGTAACACGGTGGTTCAGTTTTACTCTGTGATTGGTAGGCTTTAGCGTCTGTCTTTATTGGTTTCACGTCAGTTAGACAGCTTTAATGCAACTTTCAAATGTAGACTGCAAACCTTTCTGTCTCCTTCTCTGAGATTGCTGTTTTGTTTTTTTCCAAAAATTATACATTATTTCTCCAGGAGAGCAGCTACAGACAATGACAGCACCATGCCCAGTCTGACAGGTCTGATCCTAGCAACAGTAACCATGGGGGGCGTGGCTTTGCAAAGAGTCAATTAGATCATATAATCTGATAATACCAGCACACCAATTTAGCGGTTGGGCTCTACTATAAAATGGCAAAGTCCAAAGTGAGGTCCTAAAATGTCTTGTTTTGCCCAAACCCTAAAGATATTCAGTTTAACATGATATAAATGAGAGAGAAGCAGTAAATCCTCAAATTTGTCAAATTCCTGGCATTTTTGGTTAAAAAATTGAATGAGTAATCCGTTAATTGACTAATGGCTAAAAAGCCAGAGACAAAAATTAGGCATGCTAGAAATACAAAAACAAAAACAGACTTCCTCTATCTGATGTGTTAGTATGAGAGGTACAGACAGACCAGGTACATAGCTGCATGCAGCTGACTGTTATTTCAGCTGGATGCACACACTAACACTCACGCCCTTGGCATGACCATGGCTTCAATTCTTTTTTTTTGATGACTGCACCTAAACTGTAGGCCATTCTTGACAGGATGATGACTGGAGGCAAAAGTAGCCAAATTTCTGACCCTGACTCCCCTTCACTGTTGCTCTTACTGTGAAAGCTGCCATGAGTAAGATAGGAGACACACAATAGGACACAATAAAGATATATTTATTAGCTATTGTTACATTTTTTAAAAATGACATTTTGTAGGATAAGCTGTAAGACAAAATCAAGATCAAGAAAAAGAAGTGAATCTAGATAAGCTAGAAATGCAAACAGCAAGATGAAAAATATTTGTTTTTATGCAAATCAACTCACAAAATGCAGAAGAGAAAGCAATGGAGGTCATGAAGACTACCAACATTTGTTTTCACTTCCTTCAAAAAAAAAAATCACTCACAGCATAATAAGCTGATAAAAAAATGATTAACATAATTTCCCATGATAAAATGTCACGGACAGCAGACGTGAATCAAATCATCTCAGACACCATTTACTAGAATATCATATTGATGCTGACGCAGCAGCTAAAATCAAGTGAAATGAACATTAGGCAGGCATCCTGCATGCTCCTTCAGCCTACAAGGACAAGGGCAGCGCAAGGCTAACAGTGCCAGCAGTGCTGGTTAATCCCTCTCACTGCACGCTGGCTCCCACAGGGATGCATGTGAATGCCCTCTGCAATTTGCCTGAGCCAAGCAACCGAAAGCTTCGAAATGTCAAAGCCACTGCAAGACACCACAGCACGCACACGACACCCTCATTTGCATCACCGCGTTTATCATGCTACAAACAGAGACCTGGGCGCTGTGAGCTGGTTTCTGGTTCTGGTCAGCTTATTTAAAACATGCAGGTTAGAGGCAAGCTAAAGGAAGCCCAAAACATGAGGGCACTGAATGAGATGTCTCACTCTGCGTGTATGTGCAGTCATTTAAACTGACCTCAAAGACAAGTGGCTTTTCGTATCTTGACAGCGGTGTGAAGGAGTGAGCCAAGATACTGCTTGAGAATAAAAATGTTCACATTTGGAAAAGGTCACAGCAGTTCCAAATATAATCAAATGTTAGATGAGATATGTCTCATGAGCTGTGCCAACACTGGGGAATGGTCTCATATCCATATTCTATTTCTGTGTATGCGCTTAAATAATCCAATGATTCTTTGTCCCGATCTCTCCGGTCTGACACTTCCTCCATCTGAACTCGGCAAATTCTCCTCTGAGCTTCCAAAATGGCAGAGAGGATGAAAATGGTAAATTGTATCCAGGTTGAAAATGACCAACTTAGCCTTTAAGGATGTTACTCAGTAAATGATAAGTGTTGTGAGTAACTGTGCCTGTGTATTGAAGCAAATCAGAAAAGACTCTTAGGGATGATGTAAGTAAACTTTTAACTTTGAAAAAAAACAAGTGGCCCTACCATAAAACACCTGCTTTTAGAATGGAGGTTGGTGTAACACACACCGCTCGGAGCAGAGGGTATTTTAATTGAATTTACATAAATTGAGCTGAACTAGCTTATAATAATGGACGTTGTAAACAGCATAAAGTAATTTAGGAAGTGGGGCTAAAAAGACTCGTAGTAAAAGGTCATGTAATAAGCACAAGAGCTATCAACTTAGAGACAGCGCTTCAACTTCTCCATAGCGATGTAATTAGTTTACAGCAACGTCACACTGGACAGACTAAAACAAAAATGTTCTGGGTCGTCCACTTTGATGAAGGCAGATTAAAAGGACAGTCATCAAATCCTTTTTCTTACATTTTGTCTATATAATGACACTGAGTTTTGATCAGGCCATAGGATTTGGGCTACTAATGGCTAAAAGCAATAAGGGCTTTCTTATTTTATGCTCCTAAACAGGCAAAGACCTCAGAATTTGCATTTACCACCAGTACCCTGCTGTGCTGCTCTCATATATCTCATTGGTATCTATGACATTACAAGACACGGAGGATATTTCACAAGCCGGACCAGGCACACGACGACCACGTTGGTTCCGTTGCGATAGGCTTTGTCGTTAGCAAACCTCCTCCACATGCGGCTGAAAACAGAATCGCCGGTGGATCGCCAAAAGACTACTTCTGTGTCTTTTCGGCGACTTTATAAAACGCAGCCTGCTGCAGATGGAAAATGTCAACAGAGCGGACACACACAGGGAGAGAGGAAAAGAAAGAGGCGGGGCACGCCACTGTGTTTGCAGCAGAGGTGTGTGTGTGTGTGTGTGGGGGGGGGAAGAGAACTGAAGGTACAAGGGAGCAGATTCAAGTAGGCTAGTGAGTAAACACTAAAATGAGGCGGAGAGTGAAGTATAATTTAGATGGTTAAATAAAAAAAACAAACCTAGGCTACTGGAAATAGAAATATACCCTATAACACCATTCTGTCACTCCCAGGTGCGGCCCAGGTAGACTGAACACATAGTTTCACACATTGTGAGTGATCCGGAAGAAAAAATTGTTAAAATTTGCATGAATTAATTATTATTGAATATATTAAATTAAAGAGATGGAATGCTTTTTCCCAACTTTTATTTGAGAAAATACTCAAAGAAGTGTTTGTTTACCTTGACAGACAGACAGGGCCATAAAACAAATCCCCTCCAAAAAACAAAATCAAAAAACTTGAATCACACTTTTCTTGGAGTTCATAACTAAACACCAAAAATATAGTAAAACAATAACACAATATAATCACCACAATGATTAAGTATCACCCAGCCCTACTTTTACCTCTTTCACACACTTGATCTTGTTTGCCTACGAGTGCACGCTCTCCCTCACTGCCTCGACATGCTCACAAGAAATCAGGTTATTTGGAGAAATTAGGTTAAAGCAGGAAATCAGAGAACATGTTCCACTGGTTACTGTAAAACTCATGTTTACATGCAGCAGTAAATCAGATTACTCCCCTATCCCCAGCAATAACTCATAACTACTGTACAAATGTATCAGTGATGTAGATCTATTTCCTGGTTGAGGCATGGACTGAGTGGGCTCTTCAGTGAGAGACAAGATTTCTTTCTTTTGTAAAAGATATATTTTCCAGACCTTTTTTTACCTTTAATTAGATAGTGCAGTCAAAGAGAGACAGGAAATGTGGGAGAGAGAGGAGGCGGTGACATGCAGCAAAGTGTCGCAGCAGACTTGAACCTGGGCTGCTGAATCAAGGACTCAGCCTTGATATATGGGCCACGCACTCCACCAACTGAGCTAACCAGTGCCCCAGAGACATCTCTTCTCACTTTTGTAGCTGAACTTCACCGAAAGTTTACTGTGAAGCTATGGACACCTATAAATAAGGGACATGTCAGTCCGATCTCTGAGAGAAGTTATAAGGCACTGCTCACAATCAGTAATGTGCTCCTGGTAAATGCATCTCAATGACGATGAAATTCCAAATATTCTAATATAACTTCCATGTTTGGATGGCAGCCAGTTAATCAAGTTTTAAATCGGCTCACCAACAAGTCAAAACTATCCAATAACATTGAATTATAATTTGCACTCTGGAAACACTGGAAAAATGTGCTTTTCAGCAGTTTTATATTTGGAATATGCCGCTTTGGACAAAAGCGTCTGCCAAATGAGTAACTGCAATGTAATTTACCTCAGCCTGTCTGCCTCATCAAACCATCTTCAGACCCTATTTTGTTTGACAGTCCATTAAGTGCACAATAAATGCAGTAATAAATGTGATTTCATTGCTATCGCTGGATTATCCAATTAACTGGCGCTATAGAATTATTCGTTTCACAAGGTCTTGCAACACTCTACACTGCTCAGAGTGCGACCAATTTGCCCAAAAATCTGTCAAGTGTGACTAAATTTTTTTCTTGGTAGCACTGGGTTCACCTAACATTTAGCAAGACAATTTTTTGTTGGCCGCATCTGCTATTTGAAAAAAGACCTGCCCTACTCTGCCTCTGATTGGCTGTCAGGTTTAGGAATGACGGTTGGTTAGGCATGTGGACTAACCGGCCGACGATCCTCCCCACCTAGACTAGACTAGTTCCAATTGGCCATTGATGACATAAAAACAGTCTCTAGAATCTGTGTTTCCCATTCATTGATATCAACGCTGACCCTCACATACTATTTAATATGAGTTAAGTCATAATCTCTCTCTCACACAAACACATTGAAACTGAGCCGTCTGTATCTAGAAAAACTCTAAGTTAGTCTATCTGTTTTCTTAACACAACACTGTCAATGTCAGAGACCCACCTTCAAATAAGTTAAGAGCAGAAGCATGTAAGGAACCTAGCTAATAAGGATAGCTATGTTAACGTTGGAATACAGCTGGGTTGTTGAGGTTAGCATGCTGTACATAGCTGCTAGTCAATATGGTTTGCACGGATGTATCAGGTAATTTTATATATAATTTTAGCCCAAGTTAAATAGGCTACAGCTGTTTAGCACACAGAAGCCGTTGCCATGGTAACAATCCACAGAGCACCTGCCGTTTGCTTGCAGAGTGCGTTTCTGCTTGTCTGCTTACATGAGGAGCGCAGAGCGACCCCACAGGGGCCAAGTGAGGAGCCAGGCCGAGTGGTTTCTCTTAAAGCCACTAAGCCTATTTTTTCAATGCTGGTATTCCACTGGCATGCTGCAATGTAACACTGCCGCCAGGCAATCAGATCGCCAATTGGTAATCTCAAGTCGCCATGATTAGACGATATGAAAATAGAGATCGGCCAACCCTACTGCAGCCCTATGGTCAAGCACTTTAAACATGAGCACTTTTTAAGTTTGTTTTACAATAATGAAGTTTTGGCCATTTTTTTTGTTTGGCCTCTAACTTAAATAAAGAAAAATTTACTTGTAGGTTTACAATCATTTACATAACTATCAATGTGTATGGAAAATGACAGAAGGTTAGAATATCCCTATGGTGCAAAGGTGCAGGGAAAATTTGGGACGCACCTAAATTTTGTGGCGGTACACCTAAATGTAAAATTTGGGGAAACCAGTACAACCAATGCAATAAATTTGTCTGGATTTAATGCTCCCTTTAATTCAAAGAGTAGGTTTCAAGCCCAGGTTGGCTCTTCATCAGGTTATCTCAGGTGTGTGTCGTTGAATAATTTGAAAATTTCAAAGTCCCTTCTGTGGGTGTGACTACAACTACAGAATTAATGCACATCTCCAAGCCAGACTCGATAAGATATTATCACAATAGCTGAGTGTTGGGGCAGGAATACTGAGTTTGGACCCAAAATGCAGACTCCATGTTTGCCATTTGCTGCTGTGCAGGTAGTACACATTCAGATGATCAGAGCTTTTTAGCAGAAAGCATGCCGCTGTAAAGTTTCCCAAAATCCAAAGAAATAAGCTAAAAGAGGCTAAAGAGCTCTGTAGAGCTGCAGAATTTGTGATAACTCTCTGTGTTCAACACTATAGGGGATCACTTTCACATCACTTGTAGTCATTTGATTTAATATAAACATAAAATATTTAATAGGGCTTTAAAGGCATCCTTGATTAAAGCACTAAAACCTGAAGCACTTCTGTACTGAAATATATGATCTCATGTCAGGATCCAGACATTTCTACAGACACCGCAGACTTGGTTATAGAACAGGTGCAGGAGCCAGTAACATCGCTGCTCTCAACCAGAGATGCTCACAAGTCTCTGAGCTAGAGTCCACGTCAAGTCTCAGGTCTCTGAGCAAGAGTCCAAGTCTCAAATCTCTCATGGTTATAATGAATGTTGTATCACCTGCTGCGTTCAATGCAGGCTGCTTATAAAACTGCTTTGTTATAAGGAATTCTGTAACTGTAACCTGTTTTTCATTTACAGAGCACAACCATGTAATGTACAATGCAATTATTGACAGCTTATTAAATACTTTAAATCAACAACACAGACCCCAGACTCTCAAATCAGAGTAATGTAGCCTAACTAAATACAGTTTCAACTGTAACGTTACATGATCAACAATAAACCTGTTTGCAGCCACCGTTAATAATTAACGCTGATGGCAGCCAGCGGGACAGAAATGATTACGTTAATCGACCACCACAAGTTTGGCAAGTAAACAAACGCTCATTCATCTTTTCGTAACACAGTCGGACCTAACCTCCGGTAGGTCTTAGCTGAAGCAAGAAGCGAGCTGACGTTAGACGGCCAATGCTGAGCTAAACCTCACGTTACTAACCTATTTTGGGTTCAGCGCTTCTTTGTTTGGGTCTTGTTGTAGGAAGTTTTAAAACCAAAGTTTATGAGGAATGGCTCAGCAGCTGCCGATGTTTGTTGTGTCAGGTGTGGCCACGCGCGGCAGATACTACGTGTTAGGAAGGGGAATAACAGCAAGCTCATCAGAAGCTTCCTAAAAATAAACAAACGTTCACGAGTCTCGCGCCTCGAGTCCGAGTCGAGTCTGAAGTCTTTTGAGGACGAGTCTCAAGTCGGGTCTGAAATCACTATGTGTGCGACTTTCAAGTCCAAGTCTCTAACTCGAGTCCCCATCTCTGCTCTCACCCTGTTAGCCAATCAACATTTGACATAGTAGTGACTATCATTTTCAAACGTGCAAATGAGCACAAGAGATTTAATGCAGGGATTTAGGGTGGTCAGAGACAGTATGATGAAATGTGTGCACTAGTTTCGACAAAATTTTTGTAACATTCAAATAAAAATTCTAAACCGAGCTGAGCACACTCCACTGCACACCCCTGTGCCTCCCACACTGGTTGAGCTGACAACCACCATAGGCTACTAGGCAAGTTAGAAAACACACAACCTTTTTGTGCAACAGCACTTCAGCTGTTGGGTGTCTCTGCCCAATAAACCTTGAGGCAGTCCGCCTACATGTAAACTACTTTTTCTCCAGCTGCTAGAAAGTATGCATGAAATAGCATACATACATGCAGCGATGTGGGGGGGAAAAAAATTCTGTGCGATACATGATTTTGGCTCTAGAAGAAGATTTTGGCTCTAGAAGAAGTTCTTCTAGAGGTCTAAACCTGAGTTACAGGCTGACACTACATAATTGCATCATTAGAACAATGCTAAAGAGAAGTGCTTTCCTTCGACATATTAGCTCCTGACAGTCTGTCCTCCATCCAGTTCCATCACTAGAAACCAATGCAGGTTTGTTCTCAAAACTCAAAAGCGGTGTAACCTGTTTACACTTGGCATTAACATGCATCTTGGATGATCCACGTACTTAAACACGTACATCATTTCCACTTGCCAAGACCAAATGAGAGTGCGTTCGTTTTTAACCTGAATTTGATGGATTTACTGTTTATTAGACAACAAATGATTTAAGAATGAGGCCTAGATGTGTGTCTGTGGGCTGGGGCTCACTGATTACTGTAAATACAACTTTGTAACTTGTACAAAAACTCACGTTTATAATTTTATTCCCTGACTTTGGTGAAATTGGATCATATTTTATGAAAAAAACATATTTTCCCTCTGATGTCCTCAGGCTGCTCTGCCTCAGCTATCTGTGATTCATGGAGTTTCCTGATGGACAGATGGCTTTACTTGTTGCTAAAGTATTCAACGCTTCTTGTGTGCATTCACACCAGTACTTTGAGCTGTCCACTTATCGCCTAACCATCTATGACACATGTTAATGGCAGGTGTAAACAGGGCATAAACATTTTTGCTTTAAAGCAAATCTATAGCAAAACTCATTTTTTAAACTCAATTGTCTGTCACTTTAAATGTCTACTAATGTTCAATATGAATTTGGGACAGGTGTCATTTCCAAAACATGGCGGCAGTGCAAAATGCAAGAGATATCCTCTGCTGAGATACCAACATGAACCCGTTCTAATCCTGACTGGACAAACACACCACTATCTACCCCGCTATTAAAGTTTGCTTCAGATAATCGAACTGGAGAAATATGGTGACCATCCAATGGTGTCAGAGTAGAAGAAATCTGAGTTGAAAAAAAGATCACTTGCCATCAAGATAACAGCTAATGAGCTACAATACCTTCCTTCCAGCCATCGTCAACCGCTTATCCTGGGTACAAGGTCACAGCGGGGGCTGGAGCCAATACCACCTGACATTGGGCGAAAGGCGGGGTACACCCTGGACAGGTTGTCACTCCAGACAAGGGGCCACACATAGACAAACAACCACTCACACTTGCAAGGAGCGTCAACTCCTAACCTAGCCTGCATGTCTTTGGACGGTGGGAGGAAGCTGGAGCACCTGGAGAGACAACCTTCTTCTTGCTGTGAAGCGCCCCTTCCTGTTTTCCTTCCTTCCTTCCTTCCTTCCTTACTAAATAAAAACATCGTGGAAGATGGGTAACAATATCTTCAAAGTTTGATGATATGGCCTGGGTATACCGGGCTAAACCGGGTATATTAATTGTAACATGCTAACCATTTAATTTTTAATAATGATAAATCATATCTTATATCTGTATAACAGTACTCGCTCCCTATTAAGCTACTTGATGAGATTGCTATGGTATCCCAGACAGTATGACTTTCAATACTGTCAAAAAGACGCTCCTCTAGGGTAGTGCCATATCATATCGTTCATGGTATACCTGCATAATTTTTAATATGATTTTTAAAAATGATAGCGTGATAAAGGCAATATTGTGACTTGTTGGCGTAATACTGTCACAAACTGCAACAACAAGCATGGCTGTAAGCAAAAGTAACATTGCTACCGGCTCCGGGGCGTTTATTTTCTTCCCTGTTCTTTATTCTAAGGGACATAAAGATTTAACTCCAGGAAGACTAGTCTAAGTAGGGTAATTGCATATTAGACACACAGCGCTGAAGACAATGACATACATGCTACAGTGACTTCTATGACCAGCAGCCGAGCTTTTACATTTGGTTTTTCCCCCACACAAAATAGTCATATAACGTTTACCCCTGTGAAATGACCGTGAGGAAAAACTGATTTGGCCCAAGCCTAGATAACAGCAACATGTAGAAGATGGTTGTTGGTAGGGTCAGAGGTTGCCTGTAGCCTCAGCCGTGCAGCTGCGCCCTCCTGATTGCCCATTGAAAATACAGAACGGCAACATTGCTGTGCAGCGGATACAGCAGAATAACAGCTGCCTGTAAAAGCACCTTTAGGGTCATGATTTAGCTGTGCGAGTACATCAGAGTGAATTCGTCTTTGTGTGTGCCTTCCTTTGGACTTCAGGAGCAAGTCCACTGACCTGTAACTGTCATGTCTCCGTGACCATTTCATTCCTCATCATCTTTAATGTAACCCAGTCCCCACCCCATCCAAACTGCTTCTCAGTCGCCGCAGTCTCTCTCAGCACAGCCTCCGAGGCTGACACTGAAGCTCCGGCTTCCCCGGTGTTACTAGTTAGCATATCTGTTTGCTCTGGAGATGATAAGCACCCCAATGATGTGGTGGAAGGCGGCGCGGGGCCAGCCAGGAGAGTCTAATGCATTTTAATGAGAATCCTGGAAAGCGAAAGCTTGGGGGACTGTGGGAAGGGAGTGGCAGCGGTAGCCCCCGCGCTGTGGCAGCTCATTCGCCCCCCGGTGCTCATCATTCCTTGCAACTCACCATCCCCGCTCTTTGGAGTTAATCTTCCCTCTTTCTCCACATTTCTACCCCTTTAAAATCACCTTGGAGAGCCCCGACATGCCTCTTCAAAAGAGAAAGTACAAAAGAAAAGAAGAACATCAACTATATCATGTTAGTCCTTTTCCTTCCTGCCTCTACCTGCTTTTCTTTCCCTTTGGCCACTTGATTGCTGATCTCTTCTGGCTGTGATGATGCGTGCTTATTCATTGTCATCTTTATTCCTGGGCCAAATGTGGCCTGTCAGGTTGGATCAAGCTGCTTGGAGCTCAGTGTGGCACTAGGGAGAATTAATGGCCCAGCAGCCATTATCTGGCTGTACAAAGACAAGTCTCATACCCTTTCTCTCACTTTGCATCTCTTTCTCAAACACGTTTGGACAGACAAGCGCGCGCAGCACACACACACACACACACACACACACACACACACACACACAAACACACACTGTTCTGTTACATAAATGCAGTGCAATGCCATCCAGTCTAGTTGTGAAAAATAGGCCCGCTGCTTCATAATGACTGGCAGTGAGTGTCAGAAAAACGCCCCTGGTCCGTGTTAGACACGTCCCATGTCTGACTACTCGCCTATTGCAAACTGAGACTGATTGCTCGCCTGATTGATAGGCTGCTACTTAATAACGTTTCCGTCCTTCTCTATATCATTCCACGACGTAACCCACTAACTGAAATGCAGCAGATATGAGACCAAGACCGTACACAGCCCTGTGCCGTCTCCTCTCCCAGGGGACGCAAGAGAAACGGAGGCTGATGCGGACCATCTGCAGACTCTGCGTGTGGAAGTGCAGAAGTGTGGAAGTGACAGACGGACAAAGAAGAACAAAGTGGGACGGACATCCTCTAAAAACACCGCAGCGCAGCACTTCGGCACTGCCCCAGGACAACAGGCAATATTCCAGAAAGGGACAGAAATAGAATAGCAGTGCTGGATGTACTGTTGAAGATATCTGCAAGTGCTCAAGCTCTTAAGTTACTGCTCCCGTCCTTTTTGAAAATGTTGGTAATCTGACAATTTGTAAGGATTTTCATCTTTTAAAAATGTGTGTAGGACACACACAGTGTCAGGTGCAAAAACTCTTGCTGAGCATCCTCTGGTGCTTAAAGGGTTGATATATTCCCAAATGGATGTGGATACAGAACACACACACAGAATGTCTCAATTTGCGTACTTCCATTAGTACAATAACATGGAGTAAACTATACACCTATTTGTGTAGTGTGTGAATTTCAACATGTTAGTGTTGTTTAAAATCAAACACGGATGTGGTGCACTCTTTTCAATGGCAAATTGTAACCGGGCGGATCATTATCACCAACATTTCATCCCGATTGTCACTCGCCAAAATATCTGCAGGCTTGTTTTGCTCACGTAACCACTTCAATTTTTTTTTTTTTTTTTAAATGAACATACTTTTACTTTTACTTTTACAATAGCGACCGCTGCAGCTTCCTCGGCAGCCACTTGCACAAGTTTGAAAATATGTTGGCGATCCTTCCCCTTCTGCTACACAGCCAAGATGGAGACCGTTGAGGGTGAGGAGAGTTTTTGATCGTTAGGAGTACACCATTCCGGGCATTCGCAGTGCGCTGCATTATCCAATACTTGTCAGTGTGAACTCAAAATAGAAAGTGTATCTATAGAAGGGAACTGAGACACAGCAACAGTTCTGTTTACAACACATTAAGTGTCTGCGAACGGTGACACACATTAGTCTGCAAGTATAGTCCCGTGTCTGCACGGACCAGGTGGACATGTACACGGAACTAACTTACATCACACAGCCTTTAAGATCTGGTAGCTGCAGACATTTGGTTTTTACAGATATTAAGGTAATTTGGTGCTGGATAGAAGATTATTTGATACATACACACATACAAAAAAACAATCACAATCATTGATTACTAAAGTTGCTCCCAAGACAAAACCAAGAAAAAAATTCTCAGGCTAAAATAAAGGAACATGAAATCAACACAAAGGCAAGTTAAACCAAGTTTCAAAACCAGAACGGTATCAGAAACTTCTATATTATATTATATTTGTAATATTTCTTTTCAGCTATCCCACTGAGATCCAGCCTGCCCCCATCACTGCCCTTGTGGTGGTTTTAAGCAGTAAATGGAAATACTCCAAATGTTTTGTGCATCGATTTACACACTTTGCCTTGAAACTGCCTGATATATTTGGTATCTCTGGAAGCTTCGGGATCTTCATTAGTAGAATTGAAAATCAAGCTCTGTGGGTTTGAACAAAGTTTGGACGCACAGCATGAGCTTGTCATGACTGACACACCAGGTCTGAGGACATTACGTTTACCGCAAAATAAATATTACCACCTTTACAGCTGAATCTGCATGGATAGTTTCTTATCTGAATGGAGCCTCTGACCACCGTGTTCTCCTTGTCCCTGACACCTTAGGCAGACCAAGTAAAATACTAAGTCAGTTAGAAACTGGAATCTTTACACAGTGCAAGTGCCCAAAAGCTTGCAAACCTTTATACTGGTTCATTACTCTGACTCAAAATTATAATCTACTTAATTCACAACACCGTTCTGACAATCAGATTATTCATTTGACTTACATGACTTTTGAATTTCTTTGAAAACCAAGAGATTTTTTAAGCCTAAATTAGATTTAAAAGGTAGAGTCCAGTGTCTACACATCTGCGCAGGCCTTATGCACATAGATGTCTAGCCCCATTCAGGATTCTCATCCAATGCGTGGGAGACAATTCCCATAGACAAGCTTAGGGAAACAGCTGTGTGCTGCTCTTTATTTCAGGTGAGGGTGTACAGACGTCCATTTTTCAAACTAACCCCTTAACCCATGAAATCTGTTCTCCGGTAAAACCGAAAAATACTATTTGGAGACCCTTCCGATTAAGCATACGTCGCGTTGCTTGTCTAGTGCAGCCTCATCATTACTGCCCACTGAGACCAGAGGGCCAAAAGCACCCACTGGTACTTAACAGCTGGTGCAACCACAGGTGCAGCGGGTGAGTTTTTCCTCCAAGGCCATAAGAGGCTACAATGAGCACATTCCACACTAGAAAACAAACTTTAACAAGCAACACATAGTAGAAGTAGAACAGCACAAAGCACTTACATGTGCACCAGAGGCTGCTACATTTACCAAACAAAATATATAGAAAAAGCCAAAAATCATGTAACTGGCCATCAATTTTTGATGCTTGGAAAATAAAACAAAAAGTCACTTGTTGCATTGGAGACTTTCAAGTAGAAACAGACACAGCCCAGAATGACAACAGCTTGTTATTAGATGCACGTCTTTTAAATCCGTGTAGAGGCAATTGTGCCAGAAAGACTGAAGATTGGAGGCGCATACACAGCAGCTCCTTCACAAGCCTCTTGAACTATGATCACCTCGAAAGGCCTTTTATTTTATAAATTCCTCTACTGAGACTTTTATGTGCACCTTCGTAAAAGTATTTTTTGAGATTTACCCAAATGCATAATCGGTTTTCCAAAAAAGTACTGAACCCCCACGCTGCGTGAGTGCATCCGCTCTGCCACTTTTGAAAAGCCACGCAAGTCAATTCAGCTCGGCAGTTAGGGGATGTGAAAATACATGAATATCAGTTATTTTAGAGACAAGACTGTAAGCATATTTTCCCCTTGAAAATGCAAGAGTATTCACAGAGGGTGATCCGAACTCATCTTCTCCTGCACAAGTCAGCGTTTCAGTTTTGTGAAAAGTTGCAAGAACAATGGCTTTGAATTATTCCCAAAGACAAGAGCAGAAATGCAGATCAAAGTGACAGTACAACGGGGAGAGCTCCGGGTCTGTAACACACGACCCCTGTTGAACGTCTCCACTATTTTCACACATAAAAGAGGGAAGGGAAAACAAAAGAAAATGACAAATTAAATCAAATTGCATGCGTTGATGTAGCCTGATCAAGACGTGTCAAGATTTCACATTAATTTACAGCTAACACTTCCTAAACTAAGCCACTGCAGCCAAACAAATATATAATTCATCAAGATACAGATACAGGTAATTGGCCTCATACGGCTATGCAACAATCTGTAAAACAGGTATTTTTCAATTTTAGGAGGGGGATTAAAATAACCCACATCAGTAATAACTAAAATATTTTCATTTTATTAAATTTCAGGGTGGCTCTTATTTGAGTCAGACAACCCTCTGAGGAATATACCAAACTCCAAGGACATTAAATAAATAATGTCTGATCTGGACCATAAATACCACACAAGCAGCATTAAGGTATTTTTATTTTCTAAGCACTGGTGTCATTACTGTAGAACTGACAACAAAACCTAGCAGCCTGTTGTCACTTGCAATGCAGGACAATGAAGCTAAATTATAATAACAGCGATTCAAAATCAAATCAAAATCCTTTCCAAATATATATTTGAACACTGGAAATACTGTTGACAAATACTCATACATTCATTACATTCATTAAATTCATTTGAAGTATATTTAAAATGATATTTTAGAGGTGCAGCCTATGATATTAACAGCACTTAAGAAGTCCAAGAACACACACATTCATCGGGCAATTCGTGTTCCAGACAAGGTTTGATATTTTTAAACACACATCTATAAGCATGTCTTCAACTGTGACTGTATGTCAGCTGGACACCTTTCTTAGTAGCAGCGGAACACACTCATCTGAGATTTACCAACACCTGCAAAGGTAAAGCCCTGTGACAGTCACGCTGAAAGGATTGTATCGATTCAACCCCTTTCTGTGACACATAAACAAGTAAAACCATTATCTGTACAATAAGAAATCTTACCTCAGGTCTCAGTGAAAATGTTGCTTTTGTCTTTGGAGACAGTTGACAGGTTAGCTCATTTAGGCAGCATCAGTGCCTCAGTACGCTGCAGAGACACGGTCCTGAACAGGAACACGAGACATGTAGTGGAAATGAAAAGAAGAACACAGGCGGATACTGGGACTGTTAGTGAAAACAGCTGCGTGTTCTGTCATTACATTCTCCGAGACACAGTCGGGGCTTTTTGGTGTTGTTTACGAGCTAGCCTAGCTGTTAGAAAGGCAGAGAGACAGCAGCTGCCTGGATACCGACTCCACTCTGCTGAGTCCAGTCTCCACCTACCGCCGAGGGAAATCCCGTGCTCAGATCTCGCGATGACCCCTCTAATTGTCACATGTGCAATTGATAATTATTGCGTCTTGCGCATATTGATCTGATACCGTCGGAAAAGAAATATTGAGAGCCTTTATTTAAGTAAAAGTAGGAATGCAAAAATACTCCTTTACAAGTTTACCCAAGTAAAAGTATGTTTGTATTATAAGCTAATGTACTTAAAAGTATCAAAACCCACTCTTTATGTAAGAGTAATAATAATTCAGTAACACATAATAAAAAAAATCATTAAATTAAAGAAATAAACATATTTCTTTAAAAAATGAAGTATTTAAGTATTAACTATGTCTGTAAAATAAATATAGTGAAGTAAAAAGAATAGATTTCCATCTAAAAAGTGATAAAGTGGAAATAGTAAGTGGCAGAAGACCTGTAAAAGTACCTGTACTGAAAGACAATTCAGACACCCAAAGCTCTGTTGATGTTTAAGGGAATGAGTTTGTCGCCACAGTCTTTTTTCCACAGCAGACATTTTGACTTTTTATGTCTCACTGGAAAGCACAAGTGTTACTAAAATTCCTGATATCTCTGCTTCAAGTGTCTCACTAAGCAATGACAGTGTGATGCCTGCGTTTTCCTACTGGGGCATGTCTTCTGTGAAAAAGTCCCATGCAGTTAACATTTCATTTGTTGAAAATTCTGAATTCAGTTGAAAATAATGTTAATAATAAATGATGAAATTCTCTATAAAGACTGAGCATGTCTGCAGAGTGCAAAATGAAATAAAATAAGAAAACAAAAGGCATTGCATAGTCATGATACAATGTCAAATTATGCTATGATTTAGGTTCATTATGATACCTTCAAGTGACTCTCTCATGAGTCTGGAATAGCCCCCTTTTCCAAAGTTCCTTCTGAAGGCTCAATGGGAAAACGTGCAAAATAAATGTATTACTCCTAGAATGGAAAGGTCCATGCAGCAAGATCAAGATGTATTAATATGATAATTTGTAAAAAAAAAAAAAAAGAAAAAAAAGAAAGAAAAAGAAAGAAAGAAAAAGAAAAAAACTCTACTCCATTAAACAAAGTCCATAAATCCCAAACTGTAGTTTCTATTTCGAGAACAGTGTATATAAGTTCAAAGTGTGGTGACATATCAAATACAAAGCAACACTCCCATCTTGAGTTTAAAAACAGAAAAGCAAGTAACACTGCCAGCATTGTCCCTTTAGTGCGACATTATATCCAAATAAATAGATCTTGAAATCTCAGTATGCATGAATATTAAAGGCATGGCCTTTAGAATATAAAATTTAGGTCACTATGTTCTTGTCTTTCACACACTGGTTAAAACCTCAAATACCTACAGATGGATGACTTAAGGTTTTGGTCCACAACAAGCTTCCAGAACAGCTTGTTACAGACCAAGTCTCTGTCCTCTACCTGGAGACATAAACACCATTCCTCTAAAAGATATTCCCAGAAATGACCACTGCCACCAGGATAACATTGATTACTGGTCAGAAATAAAAAGACACTTCATTATATACTTTAGTTAATGTTCACTACTGCAAGTACAGTACACAACCTTAAGGGCAAAGTTCAGTGAAAATTGGTTAAGTTGAAACTTCATAATGTCTTGCAAAAAGAGAATGAGAACAAACTGCTGTGAGGAAACATTGTCTTTTGAGAAAGCAAAACAGAAACAAAAACGTATTGTTAGGGAAGATTCACTGTTGAAAACTCAACTAAAAAGACATTTCAGCTTTGTTTTTTTTTTCTTCTCTATGTGGAAAGAACCAGGGATACCGCCAAAATCAGACCATATGTTTCTTTCAAAGTCACAGTAGCACCCAATCAGATGATTGAACAGATTCAGGTAAGTCAAGTAAAGGCCAAAACAAATGTAGGATGGTCTGACACTAGGTGTCACTGCACGCCGTTTATTGGGAAGACCATAGACGGACCCATCGCACAAAAACGTAGGCTGTGTAAATATTGTAGTATAGCCTAACATAAATATTTAAGGATGATCACCGCATCAGGTGTTGTCGGATGTTGTCACCTTGCGTTAAATTATAGGATATTTGAGCGACATTTCAGACGCGTCCTGCCATGCTTACCTTAAAACGCAGCGATTAAAAAAGCTACCTTTCATTACGGCTTAACTCCCATAACTTTATCAATTAGATATTAAGTGTATTGTTGCGTAAATAGACTGTTTCAGCAACCTTTCCCAATTAAAAGACTTTGTTTGACGTCAGATTCGAATGCGGTTGGTGATGCGCTTATGCTGCCTTCAAGTGGTCCTCGTAATGACCTGACTCTGAGCTCCCGAAATGCGAAAATACAACTTGTCCCGTAAACGCATTTTAATGTAATATCAATAAAAATCAAAATGGTCAAATTATAAACATTAGTTTCGCTCTAAAAAAAGAACAGTCTAGTAATTGTAGATTTAACGGGAGAGGTTTGGCGTTGCATAGTATGTTTTTATTAATGGATTAACCATTTGTGACGCATATCTGTTGAACAGTAGAAATAATTTCCGAGCGTGTATGATGTCCCACGCGTATGCGTAAAAAACTCGACACTTTTTCTAAGCACGTGAAGGTAGCATCACAGCCCCACCGCCTCGACTGGGAGGATACAACGATTCCGATTAGGGCTGCCGTTGCCAACGATGCTATGCCTCGTTTTACGGATGAGCCCTGGGCATAGGCACCTTCTGAGTGCCGCGGTCAACTCGAAGAGGCGGTACTATCCTCTTCTTGTCTGATAATTTGCGATAGGCTTCAACAGAGAGCGCTCGAAGGACGCAAGGTACCCGGTAAAGACCGGACTCGGGGCTTTATGTTTACCGAAGAGAAGCTGGAGAGGTGAGCTGAGCGAGCCGTAGTAACTTTAGCTTGCTACATGCTAACTATAGCTAGCTGTGTGGTATTTAAGCAGCACCTGTGTACCTGTATGGCCAGCGCTCTGTTACACGTCGAAACGTGTTTGTGTGGAGAGTAAGTTACTGTTGGGTGGGTTTGCGAATTAGCGGGTGACGTTCTAACGTTTGAGAACGAAAGCTGTTAACGTTTGTCAGCCAGTAAGCTAACGTTGACCAATCAATGAACAACGAGCTAGCCTCTGGTAACGTTATGCTAACGTTAGTTGCCTGTGTTACCGCTGGGCCCGTTATGCAGCTGACTGTGGACTGACGTTAGTCTGTCAAACTCAGCTGTGGTAGCAGCTCATCTGAAAATACGTGCGACAGTTTGAAGTGTTTTATTATTGTTGTAGGAAAGTTTTACCATGTTCAATGTGGCAGCACGAGGCAGCGCATCAGGATAAATTGGCTAACGTGAGTGCAGCAGCCATCCTGTCAAAACAAGCCCTAACGTTACCTTAACATCCCCTCTGAGTATTGGGCAAACTGAGGATTTGGTGTTAACTATCAAGTTTTTATGCGCTAACGTACAGGTGATTTTGCGCCTATGTTTATCTTGCTTGTATTTTTGCTCAATAGGCTGGAACTTCTTCCATTCAGTAATATAACCAATCATGATTCTTCTCAATGCTTCACTCCGAGTGAAGAGAGGGGACAGGTACATTAGTATTGTCTGACAATTGAGGTGAACATGGCGAATGTTTTAAATTTATTTGGACTTATTTATCTTTTATTCAGTTTTATGGTGAACTTTGCAAATGTAAAGTAATATGTCTTTATTTTGAAACAGTAGCAATTTTGTGTGTCTCGTATCATTTAGGAAGCTGGAGCCATGGGTTTCTCTTTCAGCCTTCGATGAACTGAGCTAAGCTGGACACACAGGACTCAGCAAACCTGCTGCTGCCCACAGTGGGGGCTCCCCTCTTCCCATCGCCCTCACCAGCTATGGCAGGCTTCAAGCGGGGCTATGATGGCAAGATCGCTGGCCTGTATGACCTCGACAAGACACTGGGCCGTGGCCACTTTGCCGTTGTTAAGCTGGCACGCCACGTCTTCACTGGGGAGAAAGTGGCGGTGAAGGTGATCGACAAGACCAAGCTCGACGCCGTTGCCACAGGCCATCTTTTCCAGGAAGTCCGCTGCATGAAGCTGGTCCAGCACCCCAACATTGTGCGCCTGTATGAAGTGATAGATACTCAGACCAAGCTTTACCTCATCTTGGAGCTTGGCGATGGAGGGGATATGTTCGACTACATCATGAAACATGAGGAGGGTCTGAATGAAGAGCTTGCTAAGAAATATTTTGCCCAGATTGTCCACGCTATCTCCTATTGCCATCGGCTGCATGTGGTGCACAGGGACCTCAAGCCAGAGAATGTGGTGTTCTTCGAGAAACAAGGGCTGGTCAAGCTCACTGACTTTGGATTCAGTAACAAGTTTCAGCCGGGGAAAAAGCTGACAACCAGTTGTGGATCCCTCGCATACTCTGCACCAGAAATTCTCCTGGGTGATGAGTATGATGCTCCAGCCGTAGGTATGCAAAACATGTAGGCTGATGAATGATGCTAAAGTAATGAAATGAGTCACACCGTTAATTAGAAAATGGTAGAGAGTTACAGTGCAGTGCTACCAGACAGGATGTGAGCTAGATCTTTGTTTCAGTCTGTTTAAGAACGTCTGGTGCTTTCACACAGGCACAGATTCTGTTTTATCTTGTATGATGCATTGATTGTTTTGAGTTGGATGGACTGGGCTTGCTGCCCATGGCACCATATTGGGATCCGGTCCACTTATTAAACTCCCTCACCGCCCCAAAAAGCATGTCTCTGTGTCATAGCACAGGCTTTTGGCATCAAACTGTGCAGGGCATCTTTATCAAAGTCATGTTAAAACCCAGCTCCAGCACAGTGCTGTAATGAGGTTGGCAGTGTCGCTAGCACCTGTTTCACACATTTGCTGTAACACCTGATCTGTTAGTTTGCTTACGGAGGCTGAACCGTTCACCATGGCCTGTTTTGTGTTTGGTTAGCCTCAATCCAAAACAGCCATCGATCATGTGCCAGAGCCCTGTGCAACAGAATATACAGAGTTGGACTTCTATCAAAGTGTGTGTGTGTGTGTTCCAGTAGCAGAATGCTGCTAACAGTACTTGACACTTTGTAGGCTGCCATAGGCCATGTGCTACAAGGTTAGCTCTACTAGCACTGATGTCCATGGGTGTCCCATTGCACTAAATTAACTGGCTCATTGATTTTCTATGAGGGCTGACAGAGTGCAGACAGACAGATTGTGTGTCCTTCCATGACTGATGTCTTTCACATCAGGTAGCTTCAATGATGGCAAAAACATGGGACAACCAGCTTTGAATTGCATAATGAGATGTGCCCAGTTAAGCTTGTTTTTTTGTCTGCTGCTGTTGTCCATGTGGTGCTAATCCTGAAGGAGTCTGAATCTGGTCTCATGATTGTTTATGCTCACATAATATGCTTTCAAGTACAGTCAACTAGGTATTATTTTCTTCCTCTTTCTCACAAACATTAGAGGTGCGGCAGAGGCAATGAGGAAACTGTGGTTACATTCTGATTGAGCCACACACACACACATACCCACACATACTCACTCATCCTAAGGACTTTGATATGCTGTGCTTCACTCTTTGGCAGTGAAGGGAGGAGGATACTGCTCTGTGGAACTGCCCTGTGCTCTTTGAGCAATTGTTCATAATGAATTAAACTTCACCTCATGTTGGAGCTAGGTGATGGAGGTAATATCATGAAAAATGAGGAGAGTCAGAATGAATGGCTGGCTGAAAAATCCTGCATTGTCCATGTTAAGTGTTTCTGCTGTTGGCTGCATTTGGTGCACCGGGATCTGGGGGTCGCTTCGTGTTTGGTTCTTACAGAAGCCACGACTGGTTGAGCTTACTGACCTGTAATATGAGCTGTGAGATGATCGGCTGTGTAGAATAGAATCTTTCAGTCTCATGTGAATGTGAAGTTTTAGTTTTTTGATAAACAGGTTCCTATTAAGGAACCAAGACTACAGATATGATTTCATATTATGGGGTGGAAGGAGAAACACATTTTTGTCTCAGGAGAAAACATGAAATTTCTAATGTATGGAAAAAAAATCCTTTATTTACCTTTTGGTCTTGGACATGCTGAAGTCACAAAATCATATTCAGACTGATTAGGGGTGGATATTTTTACCTTGTGAGTCTGTGTGTCATCATGACAAAATGTACTGGAGACAAAAGTGGTTTGAGAAATTTTGTCAAACACTGTGCAAGATGCAGTTTGGAAACTTTCCAGGTATGTAGTTTAGATCAAAATAAAAGCAGAGATCAAAGATGAGTGCCCACATTTGTTTTAATCTAGACATTTTTATTACCAGCTACACTAGCCACAACATTGTACCTTCATAGAGGTGTCGTAAACGTTGGCCATATTCTTTAGCCCAGTGTGTGATGCCACACAGTGATATTGTGAAGAAAGGCAGGAGTGGCTGAACAAAATGAAGTGAGCTTCATTGTGAAAGAAAAATACATTTAATTCTTGACAAAAATGCTCTCAGACCACCTGTAGACCAGGAGTCATCAGTTGTCTTGTGCCTTTCTTTCCAGTATTAAACTGTATTCCAGTATGACTACAGATGCCGCGGGGAATGTTTATAAGGATTGTTTCTATATCCAGAATATTCAGTCTAAAGTGCAACCCATTAGGGCTAGGGCGACTGATAGACGTAATCGATCACAGAAGTACGGCCATTTGCAGAACATGCATTGACGCATTGCAATGAAGTTCTCGGTCTAAGCTTTGATCTCCCCTGAGAACAAGCTGCAGCTAAAAAATCTCACCTACAACCATCTAAACTTTGGGAGTATTTTTGACAATGTGGTGCTCTGTAAGCTATGTAAATTAGAAAAGGCTGATCACAGCACTATGAATGCGAAACACAAGCAAACGCAGCAGCAGCAGCAGCAGCAGCAGCAGCAAGACATCACCAAAAATCCTGTTCAGGTCTCCAGACTGTGACCAAATGGCGGTCGACCATTTTTTGAGACAGGGCCAGTACTTTTCACAACTCCTCGCACATGTGCAACCTGCAAATTTGACAAATTTTTTTTATGTTAAAAACATGGTTGAAAAAAAATGAGTGGGTGAGTTTTCACTGGAAGGTTTCCCGGCGTCCTGAGAGCTGTTTTGGCCTGCCGTTAGAAAGTTATTTTGTTAGTTAAATAGTTGTCAACTTGACCAGCAGCAGCGATAACATGGCAAGCAGGAGAATCCAACAACCACCGTGCCCGCACCTCTCTCTCTCTCTGTTTCTCTCCCAAATATACGTTGGCGACATTAATAAGTCGGTTTTCCACTTCCAAGCAGCTGGTAACATGTTTTAGTTACACTCCGCCTGCGTACCCGTTGGGACCCATGGGGTCTCTCTGCACTTCTGATGTGAACAGACAGACGGACGAGCTCTGTGCGAGTCAACATGCTCTGGCTAGTAACCATGGCAACAGTCCTGTGCGCTGCTTAATCTCTGCGGGTACAACTGTATTTTCTTTATAGAAAACTTTAAAATATATCTTCTAGTTATTATTGAAAGATTGATGTTTTTATTTTTGTGCTGCTTTCTGAGTGAACATGGTAATCACTTGTTTTTCTGTAGGCCATAGGAGAGCTTTCTGGACTTATAGGCCTAACGTTACTAACTGTCATTGTTGTAGCTTATGTTCAAGTTCAGTGAACATGTGTGTGTAATGTTTTTGTACAGGCCCTGCTTTTGTTATGATTGATGCTTTAATGTAAAGATAATTATTTGAACATTTGAGCAAACTCTGTATATCTCTTTCCCTTTTTTAAAAGTGTAGGTTATATTTGTGCCTTGCTTCGTACATTTGTACTGTGATTGGTGTAGGCTATTTCTGAGGGTTCATCCAAAGCCGTAGCCACACTGAAAACTCTGTCCAGATAGGCTGCTTAAAGGGTCAGTCCCAAATTGTATTTTGTAATGTGGATAACTTTCTACCTAGATAAACATAGGGTCACATCTATAGCTAGTTTGGTACCTGTTACATCAACAAATGTAGTTAGTCTAAAATATTAGTGGTCTAAAAGTGTGGCCTGGAGTCAAATTAATAAAAGTATCTTATTCTATTCGTGAAGCACCATTCATCGAAAATGTGACTGAACTAAAATAAAACAGCACATTGTAGATTCTGTATTAATCACCAAATCACTGTAATGCAGTTAAAATGTGAAAAATTGTGTTGCAGGTCCCTTTTAAAGTGTGCGCCGCTAAATGTTCTGCATGTGCCCCTAAAATGTTCAGTTAGGGGCTACAGTGCTGCTCCTAGTAAAGAAAGTCTGCTGTTTGTCCCCACACAAGCCTGATATTAGTATGAGCAACACGGCAAACATCTTTCTATTAGTAGTATTCACTTAAAATTGATTCATTGCCCCCATGTTCAAAGTCATTTCTGTACTGCTGCTGTCATGGCAACGTTCTGCCGGTTTAGATTTTCTGGTTTACTTTAATGTATGAGTGAAGAAATGGCTTTAACTAACATCAACTTACAATCTGTGACTGTTGTTACAGTCTGTTAATTGTTTAAATATTTGTTTCCTTGACCCAAACTGGTGCAATCATAAATTTGCCAGTGATGGTCTTACTGTGTATTACTCCAGTAATGAAATAAAACCATGTCAGAACAATTTTTAAATGAAATACTTCAGTAAAAATACTGGTTCTTCACTTTAGTGAAAGGGTTGACACACAGTGTTTAAATGAATGTGTGTCAAATAAATCCTTTTTTTATTTTTCTGATCAGGCATCTGACAAATAGGGTCTGTTATTATTATTTTAATATCATAGCAGAGCAATGACATGGAAATTAGACTACTAATTGAAAGAATAACCTTTTGAGTGATTGTGAGGTGCAGCCCTGTACCCCATAGGCCCATAGTGTGATGTTGCTGTATAATATGCCCTTTCCTTTCCATGAATTTGTAGTGTACCACCATCTGCACCGGTTGTGCTAAGAGCCTGTTTGCCACCTGCACTCAGAATTATTGATCGTCACTGTCCATATGCAGGGCTGTTTAGTGGACCTAACAGCCTGTGCTCTCGGCCAGGTGGCTGCTGTGTGTAATGCACTTATAGGCACTGATAGTAATTGCATAGGTACTACTTTTGGCCGGGCTACACAGCCACCAGGGCCCTCTGCTGTTGTTGCGTTGAGAGTACTTGGAACAAACACGGCCTATCACTCTCTAATACTGTGTCTTTTGTCTGTAATCTTTTGTCCAGTTTAGTCAAACGTTGCAGTGGCTGTTGTGGGGCTTATGATGCTGTGGTCAGAGCCATTAGCATTGTTTGTGTGTGACTCTGAAAATAAGTGTAATGAGGTGAAAGTGCTTTTTGTTTGCAGATGTGCAGCCCAGGCCACAGAGAGGTTTACTTTTGGGTTTCTGGTCATCCATTGGTAACCCTTCTCCTGCACTGACGTGGAGCCAAAACAGGCGTGTGTTTTAGTTTTTAATTAATATCAAGATCATCTGTATGATTGAGCACCACTTTCCTTGTCTTTGCATATCATCTTCATAGAAATGACAGTGGAGGAAGGATTAAATGCAGTGCAATCAATGACTATTAGTAGTTTCATTACAGAGGGAAGCGTCTTATCTTAATCTACAAACTGATAGTGGAGATGGGTTAAAGCTTATATTAAGAGGTTCAACATGTTGTCTTCAACGCGCTCTTTAATTGGTGGAAAACCCTTCCTGTCTATGAGTCGCCGTTGATGACCCATATCAGCGTATTGACTGCTCTGTGTGCCTGTGCCCTGCAGAGACATTAGATCTGTGTCTCTCTAGAGCAGCCAGAGGGGCTCTTAATTGCAGTCCTGGTTACTGTTGGCTGCTGCCAGTAGATGGGAAGAACAGCTAATCCATGCTATTGTTTGGACTGGACCAGAAGAGAATGAGAGGGAGGCAGGATACAGCGCTTACACAGTCCTGTGTTGACGCAGACTGCCTTGCTTTGATTAGAACTCATTCTTCTGGTTCCCAGCACTGGGCCAAAGACCAACTTCCTCATTATCTGCACCATTGTCCTCACCAAACAAAATGTAAATGTTTCTTATAGAGTTGGGCTCAAAGTAATAGCTGCAGCATGGCAAAGACAGGTTCTATGACCAATTCATCTGGACTGAACTCTGTCATGTTTTTAATTGATCTATGAAAACATATAAATCACAGCCCCTTGTTCTGGTGTGAAACACTGGTCCTTTTGACTCCGTGTTACAGATGTTAAATGAAATTCAGTCTTCAGTGGCCCTGCTGGCTTTTGGTTCATTACCATCAGAGTATATCCAATGGTAACAAAAGATGTGGAGTATAACACTGGTGTAAATGTTGTCTGGTTTAACTTCAGTATTTATACACTCTGCCACAGCAAACCTGCCGTAGTACCCTTTCAGCATTGTATTGAAAGTGAACCCTGGTGTATAATGGTTATACAGAGCTAACAGTCCATCAATATAACTGCTGTGTGATAAAAGACCATATGATGCAAAATGAGAAGCTGTGGCTTTCCTGTGAATGACATGCTGTTTTTACAAATCAGTTAGGAGGTTTACTTCCTCTTTTTTTTTGCGTGGATTTAGACAGGGCACACAAAACAATGTTCAACTTCACTTTGTAGGTTAGATTGTGAATGCAACACATTGGCACAATACACCTCTGACTGCCTTTATATGTCTTTGGTCTGTGCCTGAGGCATTTTGGAATTTGTGAGGATTAAGAGATGTGCATGTACAGACATACACAAGCATACACATGTTTTCCTGTCAAATAGAGGGGTCAAAGAGTGCGTGGTAATACTATGTGCCAGTTGTTAACTGAGCATATCAGTCTGACTGAAGGTTTGTAGGAACTGCGCGTCGACTAACAGGTTCATCAGGGAGGGTGACTTATAGCAGCTGGATGAACCCAACCAGTGTGACACTGCAGTATTATAATTTCAGTTATCATATTAATCAAATAAAGTCTGTTAATCATTCTGACTGATTAAATTCCGGTTATTTAGAGAAACATTGGCCAATTTTGGATGTTTTTTTTTTTAAATCCACATTTTCGCAGATTCCACGATATTCTGCGTCTTACTGGTTTATTTTTATGATTTTGCGATTCCTTCCAGTTTGTCAAAAGTTACATGATTCAGCTGCATTATTCTCTACAGTATAACAATATTTATTTAACACTAGACAGTAATAGTATAGTATTATGCTTCGGTTCTGATATGAGTTAATGACTGTAGGTTGCAACTGCACACACCGCCACCTCTGAGACAGCAGCTTGTTGGCTGGTCAGAGAGGATCTGTTGCTACCAATTGCTGCAGGTTGTCTGTCAATTAAGTCACTGTTGCTGTATGCTAAAGCCTCATCTGACACAGATACTTTGTAAGTCACTGTACAAGTTGTTTTTCTAGCCCTACCAGAGCTCTGGATTAAGTTGCACAACATCCAACCTAAGTGTGAATGTGTGCTCTTAATTAGCTTATCATGCAGCCGTCAGTGCTGCCCACTTCGTGATAAAGTATCATGATGGACCAATGTTTCCACTGGAAAATGTAAGAAATACTGATGTCCTGTATAGCTACACTGTGTAGCTAGGCAGCTGTATGATCCACCACTACCTTGATTTGCAGCCAGGGTTTACAGCATGGTCAGTTTGTTATGAGCTGGAGGCAGAAGAGGTGCGTGATATGTCACACACAGCATGCTGCCACACTCTGCACCAGTATCTGTTTTCAACCTCAGTGTGAGATGTTTCCATTTTGACTTGTCCTCTCCCGTTCTCATCTTCTCCATTTCCTTCCGTTTCCCTAACAACAGTCCAGGTTGAGCTGGCAGATGTCTGGTCCGCTCTGGATCTGACACATCTGCTATTAATACACACTCTGAGTGGGACAGGCCCTTTCTGCCTGACCTATCCAAAAGTTCACATCCTAGATAAAGCAGCCAGCGCTGTACTGCATCTGACCAGCGCCTGGTGACCCTGCCAAACAGTGAATCAGGCAGATGTCTTCTCGTTTGTTGTCAGTATCTCTGACCACTGCCAGCTGACATGGAAGTGATGAAGAATATTTTATCACAGCCACATTCTGTTACATCACAAACTAAATAAGGACTTATTACATGTCTTACATGTTCCCTTTTAAGAAGAGAACGATAAAGGAAATGTCGTCTCACCAACGACAGACTGCTGGATTAACTATTATCACAGTATGACTCCACTGTAGAGAAAGGACAGCGAGCAAGCAGGGAAACAGAGGTGATTAAGTGTAATTATTCATTTCAGTGATCCATGACAAATGAGAGGTGGTGCTGCTGTGTGCAATGAGGCCCATCACTCATAAATCATCACAGGCCACTGGGTAGGCCTTGCTGGCTGTTTGGTATGCTAATTGGTTCAAATACAGACTAACATGTCAACTTACAGGCTGGCTACTTGGAACCTTCTCCAAAGATGAATATCTGGGCATTTTGATGACTGTGGTTTTAACTAGCCATTCATATTTGTTAAACTCAATGCTGACACATCTCGATCCCCTCCTGACTAAACTTTAAGTTTGCCTATTTGGGACAAATCCTTCAGCAGAGAAAAAGAAAGTGGAGGTGGTTGTAGGAAAGAATAAAAGCATGTATCCAGATCAGACCTCTGTTAAGTTCAGACTGAATTGTCTGATAGCTTGATAAGTGGCCATCAGCAGCACTATGAGATAACCTGTCAGAATTGTGTTTTATATTTGCTTAATGGTGGCAGACTTTTAAGGTAGGTTGTTCTTGTGTTGACATCAGTTATCACTAGTTATTAGTTCTGTGCAGGAAAAAATAAATGCACATGATATCATGAATCATCCAAATACCTAAAAATATTAGATTAACTTTATTGGCCAAACTGACCAGCCTGTCTGTATTTAAAGATACATAAATACATTTTCATGGCAGTTGAGCAAACTCAAACGTTCAATGCTGTCTATTTTCCTTGTGTGTCCTGTTCACACAGGAAGCAATTTACCCACCTAGTAATTCATTTTCAATGAGAGGTGAGCGTGTTGGTAGGGAGGCACGGACTTCTGACAGGTGGAGCGACAAGCAGTTCATTGCTTAGTTCCCTTGAAACTGTCGTGGTCATGCTCGCCTCACCTACACTCCGGAGTTGAATTGTCTTTTCGTACGTGACGCGCAGCACAAATCACTGGATGAGAAACTGATCCTCGCTGTTTGTGAATTTCCAGAAAGATAACTTAAATGTATAATTTTAACTTAAGTTAAATAGGCTACAGCTGTATAGAGCACAGAAGCCATTGCCAATGTTACTATTCATTCGTTTACTCGTGGAGCTCTTGTCTTCCTGTCTGTTGAGGAGCGTCACATGAGGAGCGTCACATGAGGAGCGCAGAGCGACCCTGCGGGGCCAAGCGAGGACGCAGCCGGATTATTTAGTAGCTGTTCTGCAGGCTTAAAGCTGCAGAACAGCTACTAAATAAACTTTGATGTTTTCCTGACTGTTTCTAAGGTCAAGAATGAATTCACTTCCTATTCCCTTAGTTGTGTACTGAATATAAGACTATTTTATTTTAGTGTCTGAAGTGTGACCTGTGTACTACCAATAAGTACCCTAAAAATTCTACAATGTTGCATTTTATAGATGCAAAAGCTAAAGTCGAGCGATCTCACAAAATTATCCAAAAACACAAAAGTCTCTCCCCTTCCGGTGGACCAACCAAGCAATGAACGTTTGCTGGCATTACCGCACTAACATGTTGGTGACGTATATTGTGTGAGACAAAATTATATTTTAAATGAACAAACATCATATATGTAATTCAGAGCACAATTCGAACTAGATAAAAAAAAAAAAAAAGTTGTCCAGCCATGACCACTGTAGGTATTTGTCTATTTTATAGGTTTTCATGAGTGAGTGAAAGGAGCAGCAGTTTCTAACACAATCCCAGAAATGCTCAGAGTCATGGAACATTGAGCATCTGCTGATAAGGACTGTGTGATGCGGTCGAAAGCTTTTCAGAACAGCTCCTAAATGAAGCTTGCGGTGAAATAGTTTTATTGAGGGAGCTTGATAATGTTATTGTAAATCCTTAAAACTATTAATCACAGTGTTCCTCAGAGCTGATCTGGTCCAGTTTCCTCAACACGGTCACCTGTTATTGATACTGTGGCTGCTGGCATTTCAAGCTGCATGGTGGTTTATCAGAGCAAAAACGCCTGAATGCAGAGTAGGAGAGGAAAAGATGCCAAGCGACAAATCCCACAGTCGCTAATTAAAGCATCATGGTGCCACTGTAATACCGAGAGGAGGAGGAGGAGGAGAGGATGTACAGGAGATTGCAGACGTATGTGTTTGTGGATTGGGGGAAGAGGACAAGAAAAGAGGAACATGATAAGCTGCAACAATAAGATAAAAAAATTTAGAAAGGTGAGTGAGGAAAAAGGGGAGTGGTGGGTAAAGGTTAAGTACCTTGACCCCACTGAGGATACATTGACGCTGACTTTAGAGAATGTAGAGGGTTGAAGGTTGGGAAGGAGAGAGATGGTCAGATGCCAGGGTGATAAATAATGAAGACAAGTGGATTGAGGTGTATGATTGTAGACAAAGATAAAAACAAAGGAATCAAAAATATGAGCAGAAGTAGGGTTGAGTAGGTGAGGAAGGAGGGTGAGAAGAGGGGTGTAGGGGGGGGGCAGGGTTCACCCCTTCCTGTTTCCTCCAAGAGCATTATTTGTATCTGAGATGGAAATACAGAAAGAACTGTATGTATACCGGCAGAGTGGAGTTGTATTCTTTGCTAACTGCTTACATTACTGGTGTGAATATGAATTCAAGCTTGTATTTGTAAATCACTTGGGAACATAGCACTTAAAATGTAAATGTGAAATATAATTGCAGACTTAAATGCTCGGCTTTGCCTATGCGAGACAAAAAGATTATAGACACATATTGATGTGTATGGCTGCCATGTTGTGTATCTGTGGACAGATCTGCCAGAGGCACGTATCATTCTCTAATTTCAGAGCGTTGCTACAGTAACGAATGCTGCTACGAGTGAGCCAGGTGTGAGGTGTGCATGCATGTCTGTGGTCCCTGGGGGCCCCTACGCCCCACCTCTCTCCATCTCTGGCGTAGGTCAGACATGGGCACACGGCTACAAATGCAGACTCATGCAAGAGACAATATAGAGCAAACGCACACATAATAAATTGATACCACAAAGATAAATTTACCTGAGTATAGCTGAAAGAGAAAGTATTTCCACGGCTGTGTGAAGGAGTTTATGCTGCAGGTTACTCCGGGGTCAAGCTCCTTGCCCTGGTTATGGCACAGTGCAGCGAGTCCCAGGAGGGCCTGGGGTTGTTTATAGTTACACAACCCACTTTTCTCTGCTAAATCATGACCTACATACAAAACACACACATTTCTTATACAGAATGGGCCTTTGGGGGTGACTTTGTGTGGGACAGTAAGCATGATCAGTATGCATACAGTAAAGGCAATGAGTTACCTTATGACTAAAATCTATGCATTTTCTTGTTATTTCTGACCATTTGATGGACAAAATATCCACAACCTGGTGGAGTAAAGGTATAAGTTTGTGTATCAATAAATAATAAAACACTAAATAGAAACTATAATGTTACTATAATATATATTTACAGGCTACACTTTATTTGGATAATCTGCCAGTGTGTACAGATATAGTGAGATTCAGCTTTTTTCACAAAAACCATTTTCTGATTCTGACAATTAGCCTACACCACTGTGGAAAAGGATTGATTAGGGCTAATGTTTGTGTATTCATTCTAATTTCAGATCATAGTATAGGCTCCTAGCTTTTCATTATTAGCGTATAATATTAATTCCATTTGGAAAAAAAAGAGCAGTTTGATTTTTGTGGCTTGTTTCAGTCATTAAATTATTGTGAAAGACAAAAGCTGTACTTGGAGGTCAGTCTCTCATTTGTTTATGTAAATGACCAACTTGACAGTAATAAAAACCGTGCATACAAAACAGTGAGTTTAACATTTCTAAACTTTGCTGTGATGCCTCAGCCTATTTTTAATGCCCCGCCTACTCCAGCCTGTGATTGGTCGGTTCACGAAAAGTGACTTTGATGAGCAACTATGCACACGGCTACATGAAGGGCTCCTGATCTCCCTGCGGAGATTAGCAGGCAGGAGAGAACAGGAACAGGTGAGCGTCACGTAGAAAACTTTGGCACTGGTAACTTTCTTTTGGCACCTTGCTAAAACCTCTTTTGGGGGTGCCAAAAATTTCTGTATGCAGGAAAAACCCTGAGTATAATACTACATGATAAATAAAAGCCTTCAATTTGTTTCTGATAACTTTTCATCGTCCAATTCCAGTAAAGGCCTGTATGCATGCGACATACAAGCAATAAGTACACAGTACACAATACACAAGCACAAACACATGGGTCACTAGAAATCTGCAAGAGCAACCACTATAGACTTCTGGAAATATTTACAAAACTCTTAGAAATACAGTACTTCAAAATATGGTTGCTTCTAGGTGATGCCTAATTTTTTCTACACCCATCCACCAAATTTGTGATCGGACCAGACACACAGACAAATGGCACCAAAAACATAACCTCCTTGGTGGAGGTAATTATGTGCTCCTGGGTTAATTACATGTGCAGAGGAGATCTGATGGATCATTACTCTGCTTTGAGTCATTTTCCTATCAGGTTTACCCTGTTGACTGTTATCATGGTTCTTAGCTAAGAAGTCTACACAACATTCAGTGACCTATATTGTCTTTAGTATGTTTAGCCATGCTAACACCGTTTTAGATAGAGATCGGCCAGTCAGTCCACCACTTTGGTCTTGACTGAAATAGCTCAACGGTTGGATGAATTGCCATCCTAGTCGGTGCACAAATATATGCAATCACTTTGTTAATCCTTAACTCTCTATCTAGCGCCATCTCCAGGTAAAAAAATTCATATTTCTAATATTCTAGTTTATGACCAAATACATGACATTCGTCAGCTCCAACTGTGTTCTGAATGTTTAGCACTGGTGGAAGAATTATTCAGGTACGCGTTTCAAAATAGAAATGGCAATGGCAAAAACAGCATGCCATGTCTTATTAAGAGGAGCCACACCCTGCTTGTACCACAGGTGGTTAATAGATAGTTTTCATAGTTTAGTAAGAGGCTTTGCTCAAATTAGCCAAAAAGGCATCAGTGCATGACATTCCTAATGTTGGGTGGCACTAGCAACCTGCTGGTAACTAGTTATTTATGCTTATGTTAATTATAAATGAATTATGCTACATATAACGTCTATGAGGTCCCATTACAATGACCCCCTGTTTGAATGTCAATAGGGAAATTACTTCATATACAGTCCTGTGTGGCCCACCATAGTCTAATCTTTTCTGTTGCAGTTTCATAATGAAGCAAAAACATTCTCAAAACTTCTCATAATAGCGTTAAGAGCTCTAACATTGTTTCTTTCAAACTAACCTAAATTGAAAGCGCGATGCCTTTGTAAGGCTTTGTGCCCTTATCAAATCGTAAAAGACTGCGATTGAATTAAATCAGTACAAAGATATGATATTAAATCAGTATAAATAAGATATAAGATATTAAATCAGTATAAATAAGATATTAAATCAGTATAACTAAGTTGTTTTAGGTGTCCTCACACCCAAACCTATATGACTCCAGATCATAACAGGTTTAAAAAGTAACCAAGTAACGTTTACTCTGAGTAAATTTTAAGTGAGCTACTTTTTACTTGAGTAGATTTTTATATAAGTGGAAATGACACACTGTCACATGTGTTTGTGATGGATAGACTCTGCCACACTGAGTGTGGTTGCTCCCACCTCTTACTCTGGCAAACCATTGATTGCTAATTGGTGTAAACTACATCACTACTGGTTCACCGGGGTGGGAATGTTTTATTTAAATTTAATTTAATTTAAAACCTCTGGTGTGCTGCGAATACAGAGATTTACCTGGCAGTGAATCAGCACTGTGTGAACTCGTTTGGCGGTGTTTTTTTTTATCAAGCAGGTAATAGTGTATTAACTTAACTGCTAACCATCTTAGTAGTTAGGGATTTTAGTGTCTTTCATCTTCAGAGCTGACGAGAAGCCCCCAGCCATCATGCTAATATAAGACAACATGAGGCAGGAGATGCCTGGGAGAGAGCTGCACATTATTCTGGGGCTCTGGCTCTCATCCATATTCAGCAACAGCAGCTCTGCTCGTCACTGAGAGCTAGCATATTTCTCCCTCCTCTCTGTCTTACTCACCGACCCCTGTCTTTGATTGTTTCACTCACCCGCACATGCTTAACCAGCATGTGCACAGAAATCCCTCACACACATACGTGTTTAATTTTACATATCCTCTCACGCCAAAACAGATCCTCCTCCTCTGATCAGTGACACGCTGAGTGCATCAACGCATCCCTGCTGCTCCTTTGTGCCATGGAGGCAGAGGTGGGGAAATATGCCCCAGTGATACAATTAACATTTGGAATTGCTCAGGAACAAATACCTCATAACCCGCCACGAAATAGTGGCACTGTTACTTTTCACTTGCTTGAAACCATCTGAGCTTCAGTCAGTCGGTGAAGGGGGTTTGTCCTTTTTATAGAGTATAATGGAAGAGCTGTGGCATGTCTGTCTGTTTATTCCTGCACTCCTGCATGTCTGGGGTTAGTCTTTAGCCAGCATTCTTTTTTAAACGTCACATATTGTCTTCCGGTGTCCGTAGCATTCTTTAGATCTCAAAATGATTATAATGACTAACAGCCACGTTGATGATACAGTTAGCTAAGAGCATGACAAGAAGCACTGAAAGGACCTGAGAATTGTTAGATGGTTGTAAAGCCACAATTCCCCCAGGTTTCAAGGCCACGGTCACACACTGACGATTTTTAAGCTGTATTTGCATCTGTATGTGCCTTTTTAAGATTTGCTGCAAGTTATAGCGGAAGTAGCACTAGCACTCGACATGTCATGTCAGGTGGATGTGTGTGTGTGTGTGTGTGTGTGTGTGTGTGTGTGGGTGGGGGGGGGGTGCCTGGTGAAACGAGCATCATGACAGCGTTTCATCTTGGAATCTTTTCCAAAGACCCTAATGCTGTTGCCTGAACTTCTCTCTCTTCTTGAACACACACTTAAAGCTATTCTCCTCGGTGTTACAAGTAGTTGAAGCCATTGCAGTTTGAGGGTGGGCAAATGTGGAAACTTTACACTCCGGATAGGATCCTGGAGATTTAATCTTGTATGATGTTTACAAAGTGTTTTATCGAACCCCACTGATTTTACATGGAACAAAACCTCTTCTTATGTTGAATACATTTCCTTTGTGACTTGCAACCATTCAGTTCTCTAAATAGAATCAGACCATGCTCGTTTTTGTGTTTTATTGTAAAATAAAACAACTACTCAAAATCCGCAATTTGGAAAGTTTTAATCCCTTTTTTGATGGCCAAGTCTGCTGAAACCTCAAACTACAAAGGCTCAAAAGTGTCAGACAGCCCTGGTATTCTGAAGTACAGACTTGTAGTGCTTGTGCTTCCCCAGACCCCCTTTGAAAGCAGAGGCATGATTAGACTTGCCAAGCCGGCAGAGGAAAGCAAAGTGCAGTAATGGCACTCTAGACTGAGAACAGTCAGCTGCTAACAAAAGCTCTGTAGCTACAAACCAGGAGGATATTCAGACATTCATACAGTCAGACAAAGGAAGAATCTAGAAAAGTAGAGTGCAGATTAGTGTGAGTGTAGGTTCCACGTCTGCTCGCGGTATATGTACTGTATTAACGGATGACATAACACACTGATGAATTATGATTGGCTGGATCACGGGAAGTGTAAGGATGTTGTGTGTTTGTGCCGCAGTCTACCAAATTTTGACTGTGCGATTGTTTGTGTAGAGAAAGAGATCTAACAGTTATGCCCAGTAAAGTGTTACACAGAATTTTAAAAATATAAAAAGCTCCTTTACAGATGGGTCAGTCTATATTGAAAAATTTTAAACATATTAATATATATATAAAAAAATATGATTGGATGTTCTATATGTTTATAATATCTATAGAAAGATGTCAGTTTGCTATGTAAAGATTGACTTTAAAGCTGCACAGTTGTCTTTATGTGTCCTGACCTGCCACCTCTGAGCTCACTATATCTTTCTCTGCTTTTGAAAGTAGCCGGATGAAATGGGTCTTGAAAAGTTCTGTCTGAGTTTAGTTCCTCACACTCACCCACTCCTGTTCTCTCTTTCTGTCTCTTGCACTGATTTTTTTTTTTTTAGACTGCTGGGTAGTAGGTTACATAAATATTGTTTAGACGTAAGTAACATTAAACAGAATTCCCATGAAATAAACGGCTACAATGATACTAATTATTTAACAAGTAGTTGATTTAATGGATCTACATTTAAAAATACTCTGTTTCAAGTAAAAGTCCTGCATTGAAAATGTGAAATCGTGTAAGTATAATCAGGAAAATGCACTTTAAAGTAATAACATTAAAAGTAGCAGAAATACTGATATATTATTATATATTATATCACTAGATTAATATTATTCATACATAAAAGCAGGATTTTACTATTGAAGTTGAGGTGGGCCAAGTTTTGAACGGTAAAGTTTTGTGGTAAAGTTTTAATCGATCAATGACTTGGTTTGTAAAAATTCAGTCAGCATTACTGAAAGCTTGTTCTGTCCATCAAACAGTCCAAACCTCAAGGAAAGCAGCAGATCTTCACATTGAAGCTCGAACCATGAAATATTTTGACATTAAAAAGGACTGACACAATTAAAATAGTTTTTTTTAGCTGCAGTGTTTCCCACACATAGGCTTTACTTGGGCGGGACGCCCGGGTAGATTACCAGCCGCCAAAGTATATTAGGCGACCCATTTTATAATCGTTTTTTGATTAGAGCGCTGCGCAGCTCATATTCGCTCCTCACATCCTCTCACTCGGTTGCTCTCTCTCACGCAAACACAGACAACAGACCCGTCTGTGAAATGAATGGTTTCCCAGTGTTTAGCAACTACCCGGCCCTAACGTCCACACTGCTGACATGTCAGCGTAATTGTTCGGTAAAATTTATTTGGTCTTTTGACTTGATTGGCCAAACTCCAAAAGTGCTTTTTTTTTGTTATTTTCAGCCGATTAATTTCGGTTGCCGAACATTTGGTGCATCCCTATTGAGCCTTAGATGTAGCAGTAAACCTGTGGTTTGTAGCACACCCTGAGGTGGAAAGCAAAAACAGCAGTCTCCTACATAAGGTGGAAGCTGCAGCTGGTCTGGATGTGACAGAAGGGGATCTTAAGTAGATCTACAACTGTCACCCTGAGTGCTCTCTGCACTCCTATCTGCCTGCCAATGACAGTACCATTTATGTTGATGTGATGAGAGCATGTGTGTGAGTACTCTTCAGGTGACATGTTGGTGACAGCCTATAGACCTGCTCCGTGTGAGTCGGGTGTGTGCCCTTTGCGTGCCTTGCAATCTTACAGCTGTGCGTTTCAGATGAAGATTGCTTAGAAATAAGTGCCTGTTGTGTAGCTGACTAATGGGCAAAGTGAACGCCATAGATTCCTTTTGCATACCTGAACCGACAGATATGGCCTTCTTCTCACTAGTTTCTCCTGAGCATTAAACAATGTCTGCACTTGACTGAAGTTAAATTCCTCTATGGGTAAACTGGATGTCAGTAAAGCAGCAGCTAGTATATGGAGATCACCACCCCACAGATTAAAACTAATGTTCAGAACACTCTTCTTTTGATCTGACCTTTAGTTGTGCACAGTGCTGGGAGCTGCATGACATCCTCTGCTGCTTTTTCCTGTTTACACTTGTTTTCTATTTTTGCAGGGGCTGCCTACGTCTGTGTGGGAATCAACAGTTTTGAGTTGCGGGTGTGTCCGTGCACACTAAAGAACTAGAAGATCAACATATTGTACCTTCACTTTAACATTATTCAGTATTGTGCCAAACCATGCTTCCAGGTTTAAACAAGGCATAAATGAATGGTGATACAAACTTTCTAAAAGGTCACTGTAGTGCAGACACGGTGTCCACAATGGTGATGTAAGAGTGTTTCTAGCTTCAGTCTTTGTGTTTTTATTCGTGCCTTATCCTCGCTGCTCCTAGCTTTTCTTCCGCTGTTATTAACACAAAATAGATGGAATGCAGCGTTAACTATCGTTTTTGCTTTTAGTACCAGTGTAGTTTAAGCCTCTTTTAAATATCTCTTTGATGAACCCAGATGTTGCTTGTGTTACAGGAAAGTGACCATTAAAATCTGATCACTTCAAAGTATCCGGTTTTACAATTTGATAATGAACCGTAACACTGAGCTGATTCATCTGTAAGTCTATTGACATAAAATTAATCAGCAACTGCTGTGATAATTATGATTATTAATTCTGAGTACTGTATGATTACTGTTGTCTATTCAAAGTTTATTAATTCTTTATTGTGCAAAGGTTCTTGACATAATCGAAATACAAACACACACGCACAGATTCCTCACGCACAGATTGCCTGCTGTGTGTCCTTACATGTATGTGGACGTACAGTTTATAATGCTCCGTAGAACAGGGAGAGCTAGAACCGAGTCTTTTGATCCTGAGTTTTGTCCTCTGTGACAGAACCACCTGCTGCTACAATGCAGCAGTCTCATTGAAATGAGTGAAGACGTCTTTTCTGAGACAGAGCTGAAAAAGTCCCTTTTCAGTGTTGCACACAAACTTAGTGTGAGGTGAAAGCAAAAGTGTATTTGCTGCTGCGCTGGTTATCAGTGATTGTGACAGTTGGAGGTCTGAAACATTGTGAGCGAGGAGGCAGCAAGACCTCTCACAGAAGAGGATTGTGATAAAGTCCAAAGTATACAGGAGCACATCAAATTGCTCTGCCATGGTGTAGAGCCTTTTTAGGTATTGATTTCTTTTGTGTTGTCCTTGCTGGAGTTAGGCGTAGCCAGACTGCCAGGCATCTTGTGCCCAATAACAAAAGAAAGGTGGAAAATAGACAGCTGCGCTTCACATCTCAGCAGGGAAGTGAAACTTTTAACAGTTCATGACATTTCTGTTCATACTTAATGACATATGCAGTCTGATGTTGGAAAACCAGAAACGTTTAGAGGTAGGAAAAATAAATGCATCATTAGCAGCCTAGCAACAACAAGTAACATGTCGTGAGAGCCACATGTTTAAGAGTTTGCTTAATTAAACAGGCTCATTAAGCTGATGTTTGGCTTTCAGAGAAGTCTTTTGGTTACAGCCCTCTTCCAGAGACACCAACAAGCTGTGAAGGGCATTTCTTAGCATATCAACCTGTCCCTCAGATCAGTCTCATAGCACCATTCCACTGCTCGGGTTTCAGACCAGGGTTGCCATGTTGGCATACTGTAAGGACAATTGGGCAGAGAGCCCTGTGAAGATAAAGTAATGATGTAATTTAAATACTGGCAGCCCTGAATGAGTTTGTCTGTAAGACACACAAGATTGATTTTGCCACATGCCGGGTGAATAAACCAGCATGGAAGACAGATGATGTGTGTGTATATATATATATATATATATATATATATATATATTTCCTCCTGTCTACGTTAGTTTTACTGTACCTTTGTAAGTTCGTTGCTGGAAGATGTTTCCTCCACTCTCTCTTTCCCAATACTGATTCCAAAACCCAAACTCATCCAAAACTCAAAATCTCTGTACCTCACTGTATGCTACAAAATGTTAAAAAAAATACAATTATTAAATAATAACAGCAAGATAACAGGGTTTATCGGGGGATTGGGAATGTTAGAGCCTGACGTTAACACTGTTGATGGCTGAAGTGTGATTTCAGTATTGACTGGAGATGTCCCAAGCTGATCTGGGCAAATTTTAATGGATTGGTATTGGTTATAATAAAGCTGATCAAAATCTGTTCTCCTGTGCTGAAGTATTATCAAACCATCACACAAAAGAGTTGCTGGCTATCTCATTCACTCGTGGATCTAAACAATGATATATGGGCACCAACCTGTTTCAGGAAGTACATCATGCAGGGCTAAGCAAGGCTCTCACTGTGAGCAGATGAAAGAGATAAAGCTCACATTTAAACCAGAGGGCCAGTTTAAAAGCAGTCCTCTGAGAGCCAGTCAGAACCTAGCGCTCCAGACAGAACAACGTCCATCGTCCATTGCAAGCGGAATATGCTAGTAGTAATATGTCCTAGCTGAAACGCACACATGCCACGAACATTTAGCCACAGCCTTTCTCGGTGTGAGAACAGAGGCAGAGCCTGAGCCCGTGTTTGTCAACACATTACAGAGCCCTAATTGGTCCACTGAGCAGCAAGATGCTACACTGATGTCATGCTGAGCAAACCAAACTCTACTTCATATTTCAGCAGGAGAGGAGGCATCGGTACAGGCTGAAGGAGGGTCGTTTTAGGTTTCCAAAATATTGCAGACGTGGAAATATGTGCCAGCTGTTCGCCAGTTGTTTTATCATCTTGTATTCAAGCAGCTTTTTGGTCCATTAATATGCTTAAAATGAAAAGCTTGGCCTGGTTGACTAATAGTCATTACACAAACATGGGCCGGATCAAACCATCATCACAGGTGCTTTAGAAAGGGGTTAGGAACATGGTGACCGCACTGATGCATGTTTCATTTTGAACTAAATCATCTGCTTCTGGTGTCCCTGTAACACCACGATAGTTAAGCTTAAGCAGTGGTCCTGTGTTACTAATGTCTTTCACTTTTGTCTACTATCAGAACAAGTGCCATCTGGAAGTCAGACAGAAAACAGGAATTATCCTCTAAACTCCTTTTAACTTATGTAGTGTCTTTGAGCGCTCTGTAAATAGAGTGTATTATTATTTAACTGCTACATAGCCTGTGTTTTGCTCACATTAGATCAGCTATAACTGGACCACTGTATCCAGTGTTTATATTGCATTGTTATTTCAGTACTGAGTGAACATGGGTAAATGGAGTTGGTATAAAAACATGCCTCAGGAGCACTCCTCTCCCATACTGTGCTGCGCTTGATGTAGCAGAGACGTTGACCCAGAGCAAAGGATAGCCTAATAGACATTACTAGAACAGCATTGTTTATCCATTTTGGTGGAGCACAGGTATGTCTTGATGGATAATTTGATGGATAGTATTAAAATCCAAACCAATACTTATTACATTTACTTAAATCAACTGAACATTTCCCTTAAATCAGTGCTCTTCAAATCATGAGCTCCAGTGCTCATCCACTGCTTAGCCTAAGGATAAGTCCTGCAATACTGATACTAACCTCGCAAATCGGGTCTAAAGATAGGGCTGTCCCGGTTAAGAATGCATCAGATAGCTAACTCAAGGCTAAGCCTGCGGCTAAAAGCATTTTAAAATCCGAGTCTTTATCATGCTTTTTGGACAAAAAGAAATTTTCGGAGTTGGACATTTTAGTATCTGGCATTTCTTCTTGTGCATCATCAAGGCTCCAACCCATTAAGTATTTAGGGCATCTGAGCATTTGAGCTTAATTAAAAAGTTACTTAAAATCCTCATCACGGTAATTACTTCAGAGCTGCCAATATTTGACTGCAGCCGCTGTGATGTCTTTTTTCTCCCAGCATGAGTGAGTTGGCTCTGTTTCTCTGTTAAACAGGCAATTTGAGATGAAATGTTGTTCAAACTAATGTTGTGTGTGTGATTTATATGGGTATTTTATGGCATGTATCTGTGCTGCTTATTTAGTAGTTGTACTCAGATATGTGTTTAATGAACTTGCTCTAATATCTGCCCGTGTAGGAGAGAGAGTTAAAGGCACAGTGAGCGATTCTGCAGAAACGTTATTAATATTTAAACTCAACTGCCAAACAAATACGCCCTCAGAATCGCCTCCATTGAAATTCATGGACGCACATTGCCAAGGTGACCAGTACTACCTGTATCTTTGTTGAAATGTGGTAGAATCCACAGCGTCTGCTGACTGAGGGCAAATTATCCTTAATAAGGGGGCATTTTTTTCCGATTCTAAAAAGTGTGAAAAGCCTTTAAATATGTATTGAAGCAAAACTTTTCTAAGGCAAAGTCTATGCCTTGGAGTCTTGTTTGTATTGTAGGATTGTCGATGTAACTTCAGCAGTAACGAATAATAAACAGTCATCAATCAAATGGCAAGCAAGCACACAAACATAGCATCCAAAACTAGGCCTGTCACAATAACTACTAACTTGGACAATATATTGTCCCAGAAGTAATTGTGATAAAAAATAGCAATGTCATTTTTATTCCATTTACATAATGATAATATAATAGCATAATAATGGAATTAACGAATCCTGCATTGTCAAACGTGTCAGTGTATAGAACTCTCTCTTCCACTGCTCCTGTGCATGAGCGCTAACACCACCTGATGCTGATTGACTGGAACAATGTTATGGGGAAGATCCGCAGCACTTTCTTCCATTTACAGAGCCAGGGCTGTGCTGGACAACTGTACTTTTTTCATAGCACTTACGAAACAGAGAGCTAGCAGACCGTGAGGAAATATTCTGTGAATTTAATAAAAAGTGTGTTGGATTAAAATCACTTAATATCCCTGTATGGACACTGCATTTTATAAGTAGTGACATGGAGGTGTTTACTGCCCTAGCTACTGGAGCTTGTCACGTGTGTGTGAGTGCTGTGTTGTCGTGACACTGTGTGTGTGTGTGTGTGTGTGTGTGTTTTGGTTGCATTTGGTTGACATTTTGCTTTCTCAGGGTGCAAGTAGCAAGCACAGATATGCACACTTGAGTAAGCATTGGTACACACACGTAACTTGACATTCATTGTACTGTCAGCACACACAGACACTTTTGCACGATAACACTGTACATGAGGGCCTGTTGTGGGTTTCAATGAAGTGGACATGTTATGCACGTAAACATGCGAAACCTCCTTTGTGCACAGCCGTCCCACATTCAGCCTGTGGTGAGACAGCTTGGAGAGCTCAGGGTTGGTTAAAATGCCGTAGGAGAAAGAAGATGGGGAGAAAAGAAGGCAGGAAAGAACTGACATTTACTGTACTGAGATTCCCCCCACACGTCCCAACATCCCTGATGTTTACCAGGCTCTCTGACTAAATACCACTTCCCTTATATGTCTCCTCGTTTCCATTCAATGGCATGATTTCCATCGTAGTCGCCCTTTCTTAGGACAGAAGGAAGACGTAAGAGCAAAGACATATTGAGAAAAAACATTTGGCAAATGGGGCATCCTTCCCACTCAAGCATCATCTGAAGTGACGTCAATCAGCAGGATCAGCAGTCAGTGGGCTGTAACTTGTCTGTAGCAGCGATTGGTGCCTTGGAGTTTATATTTTATTGGATAATAAGATCTACAGCCCAAAGTATAAGGGTGTACGTTCATCAGTATTGCCGCCTGCATGAAAAAACTGACTGTAAAACCAGCTGACAAACACATTCACCACCAGTCTCTATTTAGACAGAAGAGTATTTTACTTACTACAAAAGGTTTGGTAATGTTTCATGCATCAACTTTTGAGCACATTAAAATGGATATATCTGCATTTATAGATTTTAACTGTATTAAATGGTAATCTATATTATCACGGCAGTGTTTTATATTGTATGGAAATAACTTAGTAGTCTGTCCATCTTTGAGAAAAGGACATTGTAGCTCACATTATATTGTTTGCACCTAGCACAGTGTGTGATTTCTTCATTCCGACTAATAGAATTCTCTATAATATTTATTTTCATATGGTTTTGATCATGTATGCTGTAATTAAAAGCTTGGATTTGCCCGGCCGTACACGTGGATTCAGATTGTGTTTCTGTTTGGTTCCCACTGCTTCAGATATCTGGAGTCTCGGTGTGATCCTGTTCATGTTGGTATGCGGCCAGCCACCCTTCCAGGAGGCTAACGACAGCGAGACCCTCACCATGATCATGGACTGTAAATACACTGTACCGGCCCACGTCTCCAGCGCCTGCAAAGAGTGAGTGATACATACACAGCATTCACACAGGAACACTGAACAGCTCTTTTCTACTCTCTGATGAAAGTGAGCTAGCACAGGTTAAATGAATGAAAACATCTTACCCAAAAGTCTCCAGTGCCGCACTAATTTGCCTCCAGCCCTGCTGTTTTTTTGTTTAAATCTTGGTAACTAATGTTGGTTAGATCATATAGCTCCAGGTATCCAGCCACCACTGGCTTGTTCTCTGCTTTTGTCATCCAACAATTACTGCTGCTTTTTCTGCTCTTGAGTTGAGGCGTTCAGAGCGCTCCTGCAAAAAGCACCGCACAGAGTGCTTACTGCCAATAGAAAACTGGAGAAGGACGCCACTCACTGCAAAAAACGTGCTCTGTTTGATCGCTACTTTACCACTATGTCTCTCAGTGTATAAGTTGATGCATCCCAGTTTTCCATCTCTGTCTGTGTCTGGGTTGTAGTTATGTAGTTACATACTGTGTGTGGTTTGGGGAACAGCCAAACACATTAAACTGACATGGCCTCTAGTCCTGTACCCATACTGCAGTTACTGTGACTTGCACCAAAGTCCTGATCCCAGTTGGGCAGCATAGTGCTATGGTTTCTGTACTGCCACCTTGTCTGTTTTAGATTATATAGGATGATGGTATCCATGATAATCCCATGCTCTTAGGGTGGATGGAGACCCTGACTCACCATGTTACAACTTTCCAGATCTACAAAAGCCACCTGCACACAGCAGGAGCAAAATTTAATGTTTGCACTGTACAGTGATTATGTTACCATTAGCAACCTTTTCTCAGTCATTGTTAATTACTGACTCAGTTCACACTGAATAATGGCTTATTAATGAGTTTAGCTTCGGCACAGTCAGTCAGGAATAATACAGTATGCTCAACCACATCATGTGTCTGTAAATGTGTGCCCTGGACTATTGAGCCATAAAAGGAGCAAAATGTTGTCTTGAGAAGTGTCCTGTGGCTAAAGAAGGAGAGGGAAAAAGGCACATTGTGGTGGCAACATTACAGCTTATATGTTGTACAACAAATCACTGTTGTTTTTCAAAAATGTAACAAACATACAAGTTATCAGCATACAATAAATTATTTCAATGCTAATGTACTTACTCACCTGATATACACAGATGTTTTCCCCAAATAAACACATCCTCAGACGGGGCAGAAACAAATTCTATTTTCAACACAATCATTTGTAGTTTTCTGGCATAACTCTCCGACCAACTCGACGGAATTGAAATAAAATGCCCACCTTTTGAAGCTTGACCCAGCTGTACCTGATAAAGGCAATACTGTGTCAGAGTGCGCTTTAGTGATGTATGCATCTACCACCGCCAAAGTTCATATGCAGGTTAAATTAATGTGGGTTGTAATGTGATATAATGTATAATTGAATGGCAGATATATTGTATCATAAAGTGTCAAATAGTCAATTGTTGTAATAAATGCTTAATGAAATGTGCATAATTAGGAAAATAAAAACTTGTAATAACTTAAGTGAATCATGAATATGTTGCTGTGGTAAAAAAACAAAAAAAAAACAATACAAGGGGAAAAACAATCTTTCACTGATCTGCATTGTACATGAGAAGGCACTGGAACATGGCAGCAGCCACAGGGATTTGATCCAGGCCCTGCAGACCAATTTGCTCCAGTAGCTGGCAGAGACTAAAATTCTTCAAGCAGTTAGAGCAGCCCAACTGCACACAAAAACACATGTTCCCCACTCAAAAGAAGTTAGGCAAATAAATTAGCAGTTGCATAATTAACCATGTGTGTTAGCAAAATCACACTCTTAATTTTGTACTAATTAATTCTCTCACGATACACTGGGGTCATTTTGAAGCAGTTTAAATGGGCAGAAATTGTGGCCAGGAATAAGCAAGAAAATATTGTGTGGTTTTGTTTAGTATGACCCAATCTGCTGTCCACACAGATTTGTCTTTAGGTTAGTGAACAACCAGACTCTTTTGTTCCCACTATCATTGTCTAATAATAATCCAACGTATTGCTAAATTTGTCTTGAGTATCACAGCATTTAACTTGTGGTTTTGACACCCCCGGTACAGACGACGTATTTAAATGATGCGTATCCTGTATAAGTGTCAGAGGGTGGAAATAAGCTTTTCAGAAATGTTGTTATTACAGTTCAATAGCCAAATGTTTTTGAATTGACGCAGTAGGTCGTGAGTGGGTTTCATGGGGCCGTGAGTGATGGCATCTGAGCCACTGTGCACAACATGTTGTCAAGGCCAATTCTTCATTTCCAAACTTTCACTGCACATCAGAGTATTTTTAGACACAGGAAATAAACGCTTATCTCCACTAAGTTGAAGGAGAGATCTGACTAGATTGGAATGGTAAGCTGAAGCAGCTGTGAGCAATCTGATGGGCTTCAGAGCTATTTGTCACATGCTGTGTCCCAAGCTTATATTTTTACCTTGTCACTTACTGGGGATTTATCCACCCATGTGACAGTTTTGGATTTCCAGCTAGGGTTGGGTCCGTTGTTTTCTTATATTCTGGAAAGGTCTTGCATACGGACCTGTTTCTCTATGCAAGAAAATTCTGGGCTACCAAAGCATAAAGATCAGATATGGATAAAACATCCTTCCCATAATATACTTTGTCGACATGTCAAATGTCATTGCAGTGAGATAGCTCAGTCAGAAGGGGCACACATGGTGCTCTGTTTTCCATTTTAGGAGTAGACTTCTACTAGCTGACATTTTTGATGTGATGGATTGTAGATTAAGATTAATCAAACAAACTTCAGTTGTGTTTACATTATAGCGCCACTCAGAGTTATTTTTATAAAATCTTTTATTATATGGTATGAACTTTATTTTCAGTCAAGTGGTTAAGGGGTCTTTTGTAATACCAAAGGTAATTTCCTTGAGGTGTATTTATACATGTGGATGTGTTCTAACTCACCTCCCATACATGTGCAGGTGCCACCAAAAGTTTTTAGCCATTCCATGAACAGATTTTGGTCAATTATGCATCACATACTGAACAGCATGGGTGGTGCAGCACTGATGCCCCATTTTAAGAAGCCTTGATAAATAGAGAAGAGCAACTAACTAAATGATCTGGAGAAGAGCAATCTACACATGCGTATCATAGCGCTCTCAAAAACCTCATTTACTTTGGCTCAGCAAGAAAGTTCAGTTCAATAGGCAGTCATTGTGGAGCAAGAATGTGTTGGCAGGTCAGTACAGGAGCACAGAAATGTGCCCTCTATGTAAAGCTGCTGATACAAATATGTTGAATCAAGAGAGAGGATAGTGGGCACTGGAGGAACACATGTTGTTTCTGCAGCGTCTGCTCTGTGTGACTTGTGGCTAATTGGGAGAGCCGAGCTCGTCTGCTGCCTTATGTTTGGGTGCTGTGAAACAGACAAGAAGGTAGACAGACACAGAGAACAGAACTGGAGAGTGGGAGTCGTAAACACAGAGATATTGTGTGTATATCTCCATAGTGAAATCCAAAGAGAGATACAGTTTGTACTGGAGAGTGGAAAGAAAAGCACAGCGCACAAGGACTTGAGAAAGAAAGACCAAAACAAAAGTGAGCATAATGGGGAGGTGAACAAGTTCAAATCTATCATAGTTTTCTGTTGCCCCTTCCTCTCTTCTCTCTGTTTGATCAGTTGTTGGTCACACTGCAGGGAACTAGGAAATCCAAAGATGGTGATGCCATATTGAAGACTTCTTTCTTTGACACAGGGACTATATCCAGACTCATTTGTGTGTGCATTTTTTCCTGGAAAGAGCAAAAGGAAAGGACTATGTTGTGTTGAAGAAATTACAGTAGGCTTGTCTGTGTCCCTTCGGTTCATTAGCCAGTCCCCTCAGACTTTGTAATAGTTGCAGACTTAGCAAACTGGTACAAAGTTGTGCCATTTTGTCCAGTGGTTGCACTTACTTACTGTACCTCACACATTCACTCTTCTCAACTATATATATATATTGTTTCTGCTGCTTTAAACTAATGGTAAAAATACTCAGGAATCCTTAGGCAAATACTTTATAAAGCTGTAACTTACCATGGTGTTATCATTACTGATGGTCTCAGTAATGATAAGGTCAGTTTAGGATATTCACATATTTTGCTGTTAAACACCTGTTTGGCATTAAACTTTATCGTTTTTTTAGGCACTCCCAATGCTATTAGTGCCATAGAAAACTAGGTCTGCTCCCATGCATGGTATGAAACTGTTTTGTTTGTGAGCTATTCAGTTAATTTGCTAAGTGGCTCATATTTGATCTTTGCAAATATTTTTCTGTCAAAGGAAGGAGAAAAGAGAGTGATGAGGTTAGAGGGACATGTTTCTGGGGTCTAGTTTGCCTCTGCCAGTAAGTCCTATTGTCTGGCTGCTTTTTGTGCATCAACACAATCTTCCCTTGTCTCTTCATGTCTTCCTGTCTGTGGCTCGTCGCTGTGTGCTCGGATGCTTCTATCTTTCTGTTGACTCACCAAAATACATTTATACATCTCAGTTAATTAATTATTCAGCGGCTCCCTTTTGCGATCCCTCACCCTCCTCCTTCCGAGCTTTGTTTGCTTTTGTCATTCTTGATGTTAATTTGTAGGGATTAGACTCAAAAGAAAACGTTTGTTTTACACCCGCCACCACCTACCCACCCACCCCTCCATGCCACGGCCACCATCACCCCCATCAGCACAGAGACAGACAAATGTACTATAGCTGTTGTGTCTGTCAAAGCGTGACATGTGGATGGGGATTGTTTTTGAGAACACTATGTTCCGTCCTTTTATGTCATTACTGTACAAACCACACAGAGCGCGCGCACACACACACACACACAAACACTCAACCTCCTTTTCTGTATTTGCAATAGTGGAGTGAGATGCATTAGAACTGGGATTTAGTCAATTCGTTGCCTGTTTGTTTCCATTGTTTGAATCTTAAGCAGGGCAGAAAATATCCATTTCATTTTGATGCTATTTTTTCTCTGAGAATGTGTTGACAAGCTGTTATACACTAGTGTGAATGTGTGTTTGTAACACTTAGAATAAAATATAAGAGTCGGCAGCCCTGTGTGACTGCTATCGTACTATACAGCGTCTCTCTGTAGAGGTCCCAGGGGAATGAGAAAGAGGGGGATGGAACAAGACAGCCGTTTGTAGGGAAGCATGTGTTAGTTAGAGTACTACAGACACTGAGAGCTGAAGAAGGCATCCTTTTTGTTATTTGTGCTGTATCCGTGGGCTTTCTGCTGCTTGTGAGATATAGTGGGTTATTTTAATGTTACAAAGAGTACAGCCCAGACCTGCTGTATATGAAATTATACATATACATGTTATGTAATATGAGATAACTTCTGTTATGAAGAGGCACTATGTAAATAAAATTGAAATAAATTTAATTGAATGTGTGCAAACACATTATTCAAGTGTGCACCTGCTTAGGTCATTCATTTAGTAGGTGTTTGGTGGATGTGATTTGCACTTTACAGGGATGCTAATTATTTGTTACCCTTCATAAGAGGACTAGAAACTGACCGTATTGTTGTTATTATTAACATCCGTAACAGCCAGTGCCTTGAAACAGTCTGTATAAGCCGCACTCTGAGATTGGCATTGAGACGCAGTCTGCAGTGAAATGAAAACATGCGCTCTTGTGAATGGATGTTTGTTAGTCCATGGAGATGCGCAGGTGCTGGCGCACATAGACACTTTAGCTTGTGACAACAAGTAGTTTAACTATTTACGTTTACATTTATGTTTTAAAAACTCTAAGCTGTCGGTCTGCCACAGCACCGGCCTCTGAGGATTTTATAGATTAATCTGGACTGCGAGTCCGACCCGGTGTCACCTCTGTGCACTAACACATGTACATGGCTGATATCAGAGTCGTCCTTCTCAAATGTGCTCACGTTTTTGTTCATATATCTACAGCTTGATGGAGCTTATGTATTAGCCGCTATGTTAACAGACTTTTAGATTCTTAAGTCATCCGAAATGACTCAAGAAAAACAAAAAGGAGTCACACTGTTTCCCTACAGTGAGCACTGCCACTGAAGGTTATCCCTCTGAGCAGTATAAACTAGAAGCACATCCCACGCATGCTCAGTGACTGACAGAGGTTGTCTTCTGAGATTGACTTTGCAGCTGTGGAATTTCAGAATAAATTGCACTGACCATGTTCATTCTTATAAAGAAAGTACCTAGCACAACAGTTTGCCTCTTTCGTGTGTTTTGAACAGGGTTTTTAGAAGAGCCGGATTGATAAGGGAAGATCAATGAGTATAATCATTTTAAAATCTGATATTATGATACATAAACATACATAAAAGCTGACGATGTTGGCAGATTGCTGTGTTTTGGTTCCAAACAGGCTGTTGCCAACAGGGGAGTGACACAGTGTCCTCCGGTGGACAAACTATGCAACTACAACACTCATAACATAATTGAAGGCTCCAGCTTGTGTCTCTTGATTTTTTTAAATTTTTTTTTTAAATTATCATTCATCGGCTGTTATACACTGATACCTATTCATCTGCAATTGATAATATCTGCACGCTGATTTAGCCATTGGGCTCTAGTATTTAGACTGCTTTGGAAATCTGTGGCACAGCTACAGTACGCTAATGAAACTGTGGCTACACTGACATTACTTGTTGGTATTTTCAGGGCAATTAAGGTAATAACATAATAAAATTTATAAAGCAATAAAATATAGTGGGTTTTTAAGGCTGGAACTCATTGATCAACCACAAAGCCTCCACTGTTTCCTTTTTGTTTTTGCTTTAAAAAACACTTTCCGCCCTGTAGAGCGGAATTTGTGTCATTTGTCATTTTTTGCATTCATGTGAACTCTATTGACGTGTTTTGTGCATTAAATTACATGTTAACTTTACAATATATGTTGTGTTTGTGTATTTTTAGGGTACACTTTTTAACATCTAGCCAGGGAGAATGGAGGGAAAATATCTTTGTACTCTAACTGTGCCCGCTGTCTAATAAGCAAAAAAATCAGTCAATAAATTTGTCTCAGGGCTTTTGTCTTCACGATCCAAAAGTACACCTCTACGTACTGCTGACAGGTAGCAGAGCACTGACTCTAAGCAGGCTGTTGGCTTGTAGCCACCATCCCATGCTGTACACGTAGGGATTGGATAGAGTTTGACAAATTAGTTCAGTGAAGCCAAAATGACTTGGTTGTACAGATTTCTCAGCTCCAGTCTGTGTGAATATGGAGGTGAATGTGTCTTTGTGTGTGTTATGTAGCTTTTTGTGTTTTTTTTGTGACCCCTTGTCACTAAAGTAATACAAGTAGCATATGTAGTCACCATACAGTATCGTGGGTCATGTAGTTCAATGGTAACATCGCCTACTGTCTAAGGTCTTGGCAGGCAAAATGGATTTGTAGACGTTAAATCTTTTTCATCTTTCTTTTCTATCTTCTCTGTTTTCTTGTCACACGTTTCTTTGGCAGTCTGTGTCATCTGCAAAATGCACAGCCTCGATTTCTGTCTACCTTATTATGCAGATGACGGAGATGGCTTACTTCTGGATGCATGAAGCTTTTTTTCCCTGTATTCATTTTGGTCTTCTCACTAGATTCCATATCCCACCTAATCCTATTAAATTGCAATCTCAGCTTTCAACAGTGTCATTTGTGTGGAACTGAAGCTTCCAGCTGACCAGCTGTAGTTTCACATCCTTAGATCTGTCAAAGCAAATGTCTGACAGTCTGGCACCACACTGCGCATTATACGCCATATATTCAATGCCTCCATCTGCTCTTCCTCCACATACCAACAGGTTAGATTGTACTCCAACATGTTCTGGTTCAGCAGACAGCTGAAATGTTGGCTACACCACAAAACAAACGTGTCCACCCAGGGAGACTGGTGGCAGATTTTCCAAGCCTCTTGCAAATGACTGTCACGGCTGTATAGCTTCATCTTTTCAATAGAAGCAGGGTATTTACCACAGATGTCCTGAGCCAATCACAGGGGATCACTGTGGGGGCCAATGCGGGCATGTTTCAATGTGTTGTACATATTTGATGAATATTTATACGTTTTCAAAATTAATCAGTACTTAAATATGAATGGAGTGTTACGATGGAAGACCATGGTTTCAGAGAATACAAGTTCCCCCTCGAACAATCACATATGAAAGTGCTTGTTGGAGGGGGGGACTCCACCCTAAAAAAACAAAAAACAAAACTGAAGTAGCAATTCCACACGGGTAGGGCAAGAGTGGTGTGACTATCTCTGTCACAGCAGTCACAATTGCTCTGACAGACGTGGTCCTGATGGGTCTGTTCCCTCAGGCTGAAGGGGGACAGGTGGTGCAGCAGGTGGAGACCTTCAAGCACCTGGGAAGCGTTCAGCCAGCAAACAGTACTTCACAAGCATGCAGATGGGGTCTTCAGGACCCGGCGGCACTTATTTCTCCTCAAGCCACTCGTGTAATCTGCTCTCAGTTTGAACATAACACCTGGGTAAAGCTCTCTGTGCTCCAAAGCAGGCCAAACAGGGATCATAAATCAAGTTGCCCAAGTAACCAGCATCAGCCAGAACCAAATGCCCAGTTGGTCTGAGGGAGACCACATGTCTTGGTCACACTCACATCAATGAAACCAATCATTATCAGTGTAATCATTTAACAGGGTTCCTGTGACTTTTTAGTCTTAATTATTTAAGTTTGTGCTCTTTCTCTTTCTTTCTTCCTCTCTTCCTCCCCTTTCTTCTCCTCATGGCTTCAGTCTGATAGACCGTATGCTTCAGAGGGATCCCAAGCGGCGGGCTTCCTTGGAGGAGATTGAGAGCCATGCCTGGCTGCAGGGGGTCGACCCCTCCCCAGCCACCAAGTACAACACCCCCCTGGTCTCCCACAAGAACCTGTCAGAGGAGGAACACAACAGCATCATCCAGCGTATGGTTCTCGGGGACATCGCAGACCGAGAGGCCATAGTGGAGTAAGTTGTGCTGTGTTTGTCTTTCTTGTCTTTCTTAGGGCTTCCTTAGTTGGTACCCCTGGTGAGCTTTGTGATTTTTCTTGTAGTGCTTATATTTGTAGTAAACACAAAGTTACCAGCACTCAAGGGCTTTTAGGAGATAGAGGAGCTTTCAAAGACATTTTGGTTTGGCAAAATACTTTTTTTTTTTTTTTTTTTTTCTTGTGAGGAAATCTTTGAATCTTTGAAGTCGGCAGCCTTGTCAAACCAGTATGACCTTTTCATTCATAAAATGCAGACATGGAAGGAGGCATAAGAATATGTCTAGCGTGACAAATGCAGAAGAAGAAAACGAGTAAAACATTGTTTTTTGCTTGACTTTTTTTTACTGGGCATTTTACAAGAAGGTGATTAAGGGAACACCTCCTGCACAAACTAAAGTACTTTCAAATCTTTGTACCAAGTCACTGAACAAGGAGAATATCTGGTAATTCACACATTAATCAAAGTTCAAATCAACTTTGCTAGCGGTTTCACTTTCACTATACTGGCGTGAGAGGACCCACGTGACCCAAGACACACAAACACAATGCCTGAAGCGCGCTGGCAGACGTTAAACTTACAGCTACGTCTGCTCTTTACCCTGCAGCTGTGAGAGAGGGCCGCTGTGCTGCTACATGGCGAGAAAGATCGCTGCACGAGAGAACAGCTTTTAGCAGAATCCAAGAGCGAACAGCTGTGTGTTTCAGAGTCATGACTTCAAGTTCACACTTGCTCCTGTCAACTTTGTTCCACAGTTCACCGGGATCTTCGATGGAGCTACCTGTGTTGCGATAGAGACAAACATAAGCAGTACACACACCAATTTGAGTGTTGACATTCTCAGTTTTCACCTTTTGCCTTGGTATTTCCTCTCTTCCTTTTGAGAGCTGCAACACTACTACAAATTGGCTTGTTGGCTGACTAGAAGTGTGCTGAAGTGTGTGATCCAGTGTGTGAACGCTCATGAGATAACTGTAAAGGGAGAGAAACTATAACATCTGTAGCTCACAGTTTTTATGAGCCAGGCTTCCCCACTGAGCATCATATACACACACCCTGTTGCGCAGCGTGTGTGGAACTGTGTTACTACAGTTGTGCTTTAACCTACATTCTCTACTCCTGTCTGGTACAGCAGCTCATTCTTAAGTGTCCCCCAGCAGAGACCGTGCCTAGCTATAACAGACTCTATCTCAAAAGTCTGGGAGGTTTTCATGCTCCACAGTACTCTGTAAACTACAGAGAAGGAGTTTTGATTGGCTCTCATACTTAAAAACACAATGCCCCTGCCCTGCCATTCAGTTAGCTATGCCCCCACTGGGTCAGAGGAAGCAGTGGCACTACGGTTGTTAATAGACATTTCTACAGTTTAGCTGCAGATATCTCCCCTGTTATGTTCTAATCCCAGTCTGAGCTGCTTGGATAGACAAGAGATAGCTGAACATAAATATTTAAGGATTGACTGTACTCTCATCTCTTATTGTTAGTCCACTAACCTAACTCTCAGGGATGGGATTTTTCTGGATTAACCTGGAATTCCAAATTTTTCCGGCCTGAGAACTTAACCCACGTGAATCATGCAGATCTGTAAAAAAAAAAATATATATATATATATATATACACACACACACACACATATATATTACAGTTGTGCTAGTTTCTCTCTCCTCTTTGTGTGTTTGACCAACACACACACACACACACACAGTGGACAGCAGAGCAGAGAGTTCTACACCTAAGGTCTTGGGTTATTGAAATAACAGTATGGAAATTTCCTGTGCTTTGTGCTACAACTAAAAACAGTATTTCCATGCACAAACAAGCACATCAAGCTCAAAGTGAGAGTGCAAACACACCTAAACAGTGCATAAGTGCTCTCTCTCCTCCTGTGTATACAGCTGTTGGCAGCAGTGTTCAGGATTAGGTTAGTTGCATTAATATGCAGAGATTAAGCTCTAATCCTACTGGCTGCTCAGGGAGTCTGAGAAATGTGCTTCTCTATACAGACTGAACATATAACAGCTGGGTTATAGAGGTCAACAGGTCATGCTTCACAATGACATGTAATGTTGCACCGGGACATCGCTTTGCTCATATAATCAGTTTCTATAGTCTGGGCCTTTTTAGAGGTGTTGGACTGTTACAGTTAGTTTAATTATTTTCAGGATGGAAGATGACGACTTGGGCAAATGTACAGCTGTAATATATTACGCATATAATTATTACTTAGGGCCTTTATGTGTGGGAGAATGTTGTTTTTGATGACCTTTACATATTTTGTTGTTCAAAAATACTTTGTTTTCAGGATCACATAATAACACCACTAGTGAGATGTTTCCTGCTTTAATATGTATGTTTCTCGTAGCTTAGCAGTAGTACCTCTGCATTTTGTCATGTGTGATTGAGTCTGCTGCGCGTCACTGCGGAATGCAGGTTTGGAGCTTTGCTAATCTAAATATTGTGGTTAGTAGACATCTAAACGTGGACAGCCACACACCTCGTCTGGCATCCCAACCTGCTGGTCAGACCTGATTTCTGACACGGTGAACCTCGACCACAGGACCTGTGCTTCCACCTCGCCAGTGTTGCTGCTGGAACATGTGTTGCGGTGTTTGCGTTTGTGGTGGGGTTTCCTCCATTTCTGATCAACTGCGAGTTCAGACTCAAAATGATACTGTAAATAAATAAAATTTCCCCCTGGATAAATACATCTTTAACGCTTTGCATCTGTGCCGTGCAGTCTGCTGGTATCCTGTGGAAATTTTGTCGACGTTGCTGAAATAATTGCCTTCATTTCATATTTTCACATATGTTTTGTTTTTCACAGATGTAGGGCTGCAAAAATGTGTCGATTAACAGAAAGAATTGCCCCTCGGGGCAATCAATAAAGTATTTCTGATTCTGAAACCTATCTGCAACTATTTTGATAATCCAATGATCGTTGGAGTCATTTTCTCAGCAAAAATGTCAAACATTGGTTGGTTGCAGCTTCTCAGATGTTTTCTTTGCCTTACATAATGGTAAACTAAATATTTTCCAGTAATCATCTTTCACTATTATCTAATGGACAAAAAGTTTCATTGAGAAAATAATCGTCAGGTGTATCAGTGTTATAATGAAAATAATTGTTAGTTGCAATCTTGTGTTGTGGTCTGTTTCTATTTTTTAGAAGATCCTAATTTAACTGTGTTGTTTCAGAGCCCTGGAGACCAACAAATACAACCAGATCACAGCCACATACTACCTGCTAGCAGAGAGGATCCTGAGGGAGAAGCAGGAGAAGGAGGTCCAGCCCCGCTCCTCCAGCCCCAGCAACATCAAGGCACACTTCAGGTAAAGAATCATTCAGACCTGCATCAACAAGATGTAGTGACACAGCAAGCGTGAAAGAACTACCATTACAGCTAATACTTAACTAAAAGAGGAATGACCTTTCCCATGCTGGGGCCTCTGCAGAATTCTGCACATTATTTTATTGGCGAACTAGTGAAGAGCGTGAGCAAGAAATATCACTGCTCATCATCATAATGACCATCTGAGTCACAGTATGAGCCGAGAAGGGGGTAATTGACCTATATCTCGCTCCACCACCTCACGCTGCAGCCAGTCTGGCTCCACAGCAGAGCCCAGCCATAGGTACTTAAGACTGAGCTGCATCTCCAAAGGTTTCATTTCCATTTCTGGGTTCACTGGGCCTCCACCTGCTGGGCTCAGGAGAGATGGAGCAGAGGAAATGGGAGAGGAATCTGGGCCTTAGTCCATCATTATTTTAACTCACTGACGTTTTGCATTCTTCCCATTCACTGGTGAGGAAGTTTGACTCCAGTCAACACAATGGTAAAAACTAAGAAAATATAGTTTATTCATTTAGTGTGTCATTTTTCTTCCTTTGTTCCTGTTAAAAGGAAGAGGTGGTGCACAGAGCGACAGAGGACAGGAACCATTAAGGAAGAGACGAGAGAGGAGGCTTCAGCAGGGCAGCTGTGCTGTGAAACACTGACACAGCTCTCTTTACATTCTCCTTCCTGCTCTGCAGACGGTCCTTAATATCTAAGAAATCCTTTTAAAAAGCTTATAAAGCATATTTTTTACAGCATCTCTATTCTTCAATGATTTTCAAGCGCTACGCTAACCTTTTTCCCCAAGTACACAAAGACATGTAGGAGCCCAGTGAAAAATCTTCAAAAACACAGTTTATGAACAAAACATATATTACATGCATATTTATACTGTGTGTGTGCGCGCCTTCACCTTGTGTGCAATTATAGTGTGAAAACAAGTGGGGGACTATGGAGGTGGGAGTTAAAACGCTGAAACAGACACATTGGACACTGGTAACTCATCACAGTGATAAGTGAAAACACTTTCGGCTTGTGGCATGTGGGACTTTTTAGTTTTTTTTTAAAGCTAAGGGCAGATATACGATACGCCAACAGCTACTACCCAGGCCACACTTTATGTAAACTAGATTACTGAACAATATCTATAACAATAACGTCAGTAAAACAGATGTGAGACAGAACGAGGGGAACGTGCTGCTCTCTGGAGGAGGCGGCTAGAAGCAGCACATATTGGCATCATGGCATCCTGCCTCTGGTTAAACCTACATCTGCCCACTGCAGAGGCTCCATCCACAACCTGGAGGAGGAACTAGGATAAATGAGTGTATTAGGGATATTATAATATTAAATATGAAGTATACTGTATATATATTAATTATATTATGGTAGCATATTGATTGTAATTTAATATTCATTTTTATTTCATACCTCTGATAATTCCAGTTACAGCAGTTTCTTTTTTGGGCGTCGTTGTGGGTCGACATTCTCAAAGTTTGCTGTAGCACATCAACTTTTTTAAATGTCTTGCCCTATCCAGGCTGTGATTGGTCGGTTCACAGAAAGTGCCATTGATGAGCACATTGGCTTTATGAGAAGTTAAAAAAAGGCACTGATATTGCTAAAATATAATATAGAGGTGGTAGATGACTGTATGTGGTAGTATTTTTAGCACACTGTTCGTAAATAATCTTTGCGGTTTCGCACATAGCTATTTTAAAGTACATATGCAGCAACGCTGTCTCATCTCAGATACCAGACAAAACATAGGAGGAAACATTAGTCATCACATTTCCCTGTTCCGCCTACAGACGGGCAGTGTGTACATAGCAACAGTGACTCGCACAAACACTGTAAGTGTGTTAGTGTCTGCAGGCCTCTATATGTACCTGCGTCACTGTGTGAAATCAGAATGTTTGACACTTCCTGATGTCTTAATAATTGAGGGGGGTTGTTTATGGGCACCTCCTCTGTCCTCATGCTTTACTTAGATACGAAGGTGCTTTCCTCTCTGTTCCCTTAGTAGTGAAGCAGTAGCCCTGCAGCCTGGTGTCACTGAGCTCTGGTGAAATGAATCTTCAGCCTCCTGTGCTGTGATCCCGCTCCACAACATGGTGACTAATGTGTTTAAGGGAGACCTCTGCTTATTGGCTCAGACTGACCCATATTACCAGGGTTTGTTCCACTGCCAGGCCTACGACACACACACTCTAACACTGTGTGTGTGTGTGTGTGTGTTGTGTGTGTGTGTGTGCGTGTGTGCGTGTGTTAGTCCTCAAAACCAGATTACTACTTGTTATTTAAACGATGCTTAAAGACAAATTGCTTTCCTTACTGTCAGTAACAATCTTATCAGATACAAAGCAAGTGTGTGTGTGTGTGTGTGCGCGCGTGCACGAGGCTGAATTTGAACACTTTCCCTTTCGTCTTCAGTCCACACAAACTTTTTAGACATTCAGGCAGTGTAGACGAGGTGTAACACTTGCAATGGCTTTGCAGCACAGAAGATGCAACAGACTGGATGTCTGACCTGCTGCCAGGTCTGTTTCGCTCCTCACCAGGTCATTGCTGGAATACATAACTTACATATGTTCTTCTTTCAATTGTCAAATAATAATTTAAGTTGTGTTTTGGCATTTGACTAAAGGCTAACACCTAGAAGCTAAACCAAGTGTGAATACAGGTCCTCTCACATTTATCCTTCTTAATGCGGATGCAGTCTGTGCATGTTTGTGTGCAAACATGAAGTCAGTGAGTGCAGCAAGACTGTTGAGCTAATAGCAACGTCTGTCATGTGATTAATTGTTTTCTGACTCCTAAGTGTGCTGTCAGGGGATCGCTGGGTTTGTTTCAGCTCATTCCTGTCAACACAGAGCTTCCAGGAAACAATCTGCCATCTTGTTTTGTCTGCCAATCGTTATTTTTCACTGAAAACGTGGATCTAATACCCAGCCATGTTATTTTAGTATCATTACCAATCCTATCGTTAAGTCTTTGTCTTGCATGCAGCGTTAAGTATTGTTTTAAATGATTTGATACCATTATTATACATGTTTGTCAATACTGAGACCAAAAATATTTTTACCTTACTGTGCTAAACACACACGTTTTTTATTTTACTACAATGCCAAACTTACATAAATGTAGTCGTAACACTGTCATCGCAACACGTTTAGATTTAATAAATATAGCAGAGAAGAGCGCTGACCGGAGCTCTGCAGCAGCGACGGCAGGGAGCCCTCGTGGGGACGGGGCTTATAGGCTCCAGTGTGGTAGTGAATTGTCCAAACAGAGTTATCGTCGTCACCCAGGTTTGATATGTTGGAAACGAATGTGAAAGTTTTATCTTAAGTCCTGAGGAAGTGCTGAATATCTAACAGTATCTCCACCACTGTGATTTGGTTTCATTGTTGTTAACGCTGTAGGCGAGGGGTCGGCCAATTTTTTGGGTACCTGGTCAGCTCGGTGGTGCACAGGCCTTTCGATTGGAGGGTTGTGTGTTTGTAAATTCAACTCGAAATAAAGCATTGCTGCAAAAAACTCGGCTTTTATTTTGTAGGCACAATCCTTTAAGAGGAAGTGATTATGTGAGTAACTGTTGCTGTCATGACCGAGATGTACTGAAGCACCAGCAGCTATCTATTTATCTATTTATTTATTTATTTGGCCAGCGGGCGCCTCTTGCCAAACACTGCTGTAGGTGAAACCAATGTGAAACAGATAGTTTATTATATTTTGTCTCTAATCTAAACAAATAATTAATAATCTAGGCCAAGATTCTAGTTTTACAAATGGTATAAAACCCATATCTTTCATTCTATCCATAACTCACAGAGACTTAATCCTGCCATAAAGCTGCTCCAGAGAACATTACAATGCAAAGATGAACAGGAGGGCACATTTATACCAGCACTGAGCCTCCCCTCCCCTTATTAAAAAGCCTCGACAGAACCAGAAGTTATTCAGTCTTAAGTGAAGTCCTACAAATATACTGTAGGTCGTGTAAATGTCATGGTAACTGGCTGCAGCACAACAAGCGTCCCGTCACCTGTGGGAAAGGCGTAGAAGTGGCGAGTCGTTTGCCCTGCGCTCCAGGCATCATCTTACAGATTTTACACAAGATCAGCTTACTTGAGCTCAGCCTGGGTGACGCTCGGCTGATTGGACACTCCAAATGACCCTGATACTGAACGTGGGATCGGCGGAGCTGTTGTAAGTTTGGTGGAATTAAACTGCCTTCAAAGGAAAAGTCAAAAGTGTAACATGTGAGGTTGGGTAGGCAGGTCAGCTGTAAACAGAGACATTGTACACAGTCCCAGTTTATGAGTGGTGACAGGTAATGATTCTCCTATAAGCTGACACTCTTTGTGAAATGTGGTTGCAGTGTTCAGAGAAATGCTTCCATCTGCCAGCTGCTGGGTTTTGGTGATTGCTCACAGGATGGCACGATCTCCTGCATCAGCTCAAGTTTAATGATGTTCAGCTACACCGGTTGACATTCACAGCTCTCTCTCTCTCTCTCTCCCTCTCCCTTGTGCCGCTGAGTAATCGGCTTTATGAACTCTGTTCCCCCTTTCTTCCAGGTCTGAGCAGAGCCTGTTTAATTGGTGCATCATTCACTCTCAGTGAATGCAGGAGCTGTAGTATAGCTAACAATGAAAACAGATACAGAGTGGCCTCGGTGCAGCAGCGCTATTAGACGAGGACAAAGACTGAATAAAGCAGCGCGTGGACGTAAATGGCCTGGTATCAGAATCACTTCTGTCGGGCTGATTGGGTAAAATAAGTCCTGATTCCCGTTAACGAAGCAGAGTGCAGTGATGGCGGCGTTTTTTTTTACAGAGGAGGATGATATATTTATCCCACTTGGGACAGAAAGCATGTAGTATAATATTTACATATTCCAGTGGAACAACTTATATATAACATCTTTGAAGTTGTGTGTTCCCTCCCTCCCCTCTCCTCTCTGCTCCCTGGCAACATGTCCGTATAATAGAATAAATAAAGCAGATTATACAGGCAAATATAGACACTGAGATGGTTTTTACTTGCTGATAACTTTGCAGAAGAAGAAGAAACGACCACACATGTTGAGTTTAAAGCAGAGTGAAGTTTCCTGCCAAAGCAGGAAATGATCAAAAGACCTGAATATCAAATCCTCTGTCTTACCTCTGCAGGCAGTCGTGGCCCACTAGAGTGGACATGCACCAGGACATAGAGGACAGCTTGGCAGCGTCCTCTATCTCCCATGCTGGAGGACCCCAGTCCCCGGCCCGCAGCTCGGAGAACCTGCTCAACGGACATCGCTCCAAAGGCATGCTGGAGCTGGGCCGACGAGAGGAAACCACACTGACCGACTGTTCAGGACCGCCACCCCAGGTACGCTTTAGGCATTTCGCTCTGTTTCTTCAAAGTGCTCTGATACGTGATTTTGAGTTTCTGCTGTTGAATATGACACTTAACCTCTTAGAATTTCTAATGCATTTGGCCGGTCTTTCGTGTCATTCCAGGGAGCCTGTGCTGCCGCCTCGGGCCCTGCTCCCGGGTCTGCTTCTGGGACAATCAGGGCCCCCACGCCATCCACCTCAGCAGCAGCCAAGCAACGAACCTGCCTGTTCAGGTCTGACTCATTTAGTTTCAGCTTCCAAAAGGTGTGAAGTGGAAAAAAGTCAAATGTAAAAAGATTTGCAACTTTTCTTTCTTTTAAGACGTGGCCCTGGATTCTTAGGAACTGTGATGGTTACTTTTTACTGTTTATTGACCAAACGATAAATCGATTAATTGAGAAAATAATAGGAAGATAAATTGACAATGAAAAGAAACATTAGTTTCAGCCCTGTTTCAAATCAAAATAGTCTAGATGATCCTGTTCTAAACTGGTAAAATCTAATGAATCATGTCCCATGTTTTATCAGGGTGATGGAAGATGAGGAGGAGGAGGAAGAGCAGGACCCATCACCCCTCCCGACCCAGGTGGTCCTGCGCCGTAAGCCCCCGTCCATCACCAACCGCCTCACCTCCAGGAAGAGTGCCCCGGTGCTCAACCAGATCTTCGAGGAGGAGGGGGAGTCGGACGACGACTTCGACATGGATGAGGGCCTGCCGCCCAAACTCAGCCGTCTCAAGATGAACATGGCCGGGAACGCTGCCAGCCTGAGCTCCGCGGCCGGCTCCTCCTCGTCCCCGGGGTCCACGCAGAAGCGCTACCACCGGCGCAAGAGCCAGGGGAGGGGGTCGTCGTGTTCGAGCTCCGAGACGAGCGATGACGACTCGGAGAGCCACCGGAGGCGTCTGGACAAAGACTCGGGCTTCAGTTACAGCTGGAACAGAAGGGACAGCAGCGAGGGGCCGCCTGGCAGCTCAGGCGGGAACGGGGGAGGCAGCAGCTCAGGGCAGAGTAAACCTCCCGGAGAGGGAGGGGGAACCTCTGGTCCAGACAGGGGGAGTCCTCCTGGAGGAGGCAGCAATGGAGGAGGAGAGGGTGGTGGGGGAGGAGGTGGTGGGGGAGGAGGAGGGGGCAATAAAGGACAAGACAGCCCCTCCAGTTGTTGTAACAACAGTAGCACTACTAACCCCTCCCTGAGCTCTCTGTCCCGCTCGTCCCGCACCGTCAGCCGCGGCACCGAGCTGGTGGAGAGCCTGAAGCTCATGAGTCTGTGCCTCAGCTCCCAGCTGCAACACCACCGCGGGGGGCGGGGGGGTCGAGGAGGAAGAGGAGGGAAGTTCATCATAGACCCTGGTAGCCTCTCAGGAGGGAGCGTGAAAACCCAGGAGAAATCAGCCTGGAGGATGTGCATCGGCTCCACTGGGAGCCTGGACACAATCACCCTCCCCACCACCGCCCTGCCACGCACCCCCGCCACGCAGCACCACCACCGCAAAACAGCGCCACACGGGCCCCCCGGCCTGCAGGCGGGGCCGGGCGGCAGGGACGCTCACAGCAACCTGAGCACTTTGAAAAACGGCGTGCTTCAACTACCTCTGTGTGAGAAGACCATCTCTGTCAACATCCAGCGGGGCGGGGGCTCCAGGGATGGCCTGCTCTGTACCTCAGCTCCGGCCAGCTGCTGCCAGGTCATCTGAAGCTCCAAGCCTTCCCGCCCAGCACAACCAGCTGAAAAGCAACCTTCTGCTCCCACGTTCACCTCTCCATCTTTTCCCTCAGTCCCCTCTTCAGATCATCCGTTTGAACACACTACTCCTCCTTTCAACGTGTTGCAGTTTGTCGTGTGTTCAGCTGTAGCAGAAAGCTGACCTCAACACCAACACACCTGCCTTCTGCTGTTGTCTTAACCTCACCTTACTGTCACAGTTCTGTTTGTCTGAGCGTATGTTGTTTATGGCTGTACGTTTTCACATTTCATCCTTGTTTTATGTCCACTAACTGCGCTTCGGATTAGTGGAACTCATATTGTCTTACTAACAATATGCTGGTTTTAGAACATATTAAAATAAGGAGGGTTGGCTCTGATGGTCACCGAGGGAAATGTTTTAATGGTATGAGCAAAGTCCAAATTTCTGAAGAAGTCACAAACCATAGTGGTAAGAGACAAAAGTCGTAATACTATAATAATAAATAAGTTATTTATACAAATTGTATTACACAAATTTTAATAATTTAAGATAAAGCTGTGATTTTACAAAAAAAGCTCAAGGTGTAGTTTTGTGAGGAAAAGTCATAATATTTCAGGAATAAAGTCTTAATAAAATGAGCTTAAAGACAAAAATATACATTCTTCTAAAATGATAACTTCTCATGACTATTCCACTAATATGACTTTTTCTAGTTAAACTATAACTTAACTTTTTTTCCTAACCTTTTTTTCCCCTGCAACTTTGTTCTCGAAAATGTCCCTTGAAATGTCAGACATTTTCCCTCCTTCCTTCACCTCGAACCTCTGCTCCCCTCTGAATGTTAGCTAGCCGCTGGATTATGAAGTGGAGCACATGTACCAGGCACCTTTTGACCACTTCTGTCAAGGTTTTAATCATGACTCCACTCTGTACTCAGACAATCTGTTTTAAGTTGTTTTTAGCGTTTAAAAAAATAAATAAATAAAAAATAATAATTCTAGAATGAATTCAGCTCCATGCATTCACAATTGCATCATATTATCTATTTATATTATCATCATCTTATCAAAAACCCCTTTAAATTTGTCCGTAGAGGCAACGCCGTTTCAGCTTAATAAATAGGACAGCAAGAGAGAACCCGGTGGGTGTGCACTCCTCTGTGGCAGCAAAGGTGATAATATTGATACTGTAGCGAGATAATGCTGATCACCATGTTTGGAAATGTTACTGCTGACCATTTATTTTAAAATGAGGTATTCTTATTTTTTTATTCCTATGTGTTGCTGTAGTTGCTGGAAGAGAACATTAGTTGTGTCTGGCTTCTCTGTGGAAACAAACACACTACCAATATCCGTTCTGATTTGACCTCTGCTGGCTTCTTGCGGTCTCGCCTGCGCCCGCATGTCGCCCCAAAGCCGACTGCACGTGCGGGCGCAGTGCGTTGACTCGTGTATCAAGTATGTATATACAGTATGTTTAAAAGTAAAGTTTATTTTTAAAACTTGTACATTTTTTTGAGCGACCTGCTGTTTTTTTTTTTTTCAAATGTCGACAGGGGCGTCTGTGTGACGTCTCACTGGTGAGAATTAAGTGCGCGTGCAACTGGTAAATCAGTAGGAACTCACACCTGTGCTGGAGAAAAGGCTCGTGACTTACAGCTTTAAAAAGAGCCAAAAGAGGCACGAATGAAAGACAGGAAAGGGGAAACGGGGAAATTCTTTAAGGGCATTGGCAATAAGCTATACTGTGTGTTGCAGCTATCTGTACAGATTCATTAGTTTTAATATTTTGAATTCCAAACGTGCAGCCTTACAGCGGCCTCGTTGGACTGACAAGAAAAAAAAGGAAAGCTACGTTTTAAATATTTTTTTTTTCTCTCTTTGGTTGTTGTCTGAGTTTTCTTTTAAAAACCAAATGTAAATAGAGTTGTAAATATGGTGCTCTTTATCTAGAACAGCGGAGTGAACCCTTTGGTGCATAGCTGTACAGTAATCTAGCCTTATGATGATTAGTAATACTGTATGGGTGTCTCAGCTAAAAATAAAGCCGTGTGAGGAAAAACGACACGATTCTATTCATACTGTCAGGTCTCTTTTGACTGTTGTCTTACTCAGCTGTATCCAGGTGAATGACGTGCATGTGTTTCAGTGTTTGACATTCAATGACACAGAGGAGAGAGAATCAGCCACAGAAATGTTACTGGACCAAAAAGCAAATGGAAAGAAAAGAAAACGAAAAAATAAACACGAGTGTGAACCGACAGAGATATTCAGTGTATTATTCTGTAGTTGATACCTGTTGTCAGAAGTTACATATAGCTATGGTAATATCCAAAAATAAAATGTGGAATACTGTCTCATACACGTGGTGTTCTGGCTCTTTCTTGATTTGTTTTTTTGTTTTTTTTTGAGACTGGGTGAGACGAATGATCCTCTAATGCTGCAATTATTCTCCATGACTGAAGTGAAGATCTTAAACCGGCACTGACTGATTTTTAGCCACGTTAGCAGCGTGACTCTACAGTATGTATGTCTATGTCAGTTTGTCAGTACACCACTTTGTTCCAGTCTATCTACCTGCACTCTACAAACTATTGGATGGATTGTTATATTTGGTACAAACACTCAAGATCAACTGTGGTGATCCCTGAACTTTTTTACTCCGCAACATCATCAGTTAAAACATTTAATTTATGACCAAATACCTGCAAACCAAATGACATTCCCATCAGCCTCAGCTGTATGGTGCTGTGTTTAGTGCTAATTCCCAAATATTAGCATGCTAACACGTTAAAAACTGAAGATGTGACCATGCTACACATATATGCCTGCTAAACATGTTAGCATTGTCCGTTTTTTCTGCCACTTGGGGGCAGAAAAAGCACACAGTAAACACAACACTGACATATCATCACCTTATGAGGTGACATGAGTAACATGTTAGCAAAAAGTTGCCTATTGACTCATCCAGCAGACACAGAGCAACATTATCATTCCTTTGGAGTTGTGTTCGTGTCCACCTGATGAATATCACTTTAATATTCACTCTCCTTTTTAGATGTGTTTCGGTACTAAGATAAGTGTTGGTCCTTAAGGGGCTAAACCCTCCACTATGTTCGCCAGCTAGTCTCTATTGGTGTCTGTTTGCTGCAAAGGTAGTGTACAGGGGGTGTTTAAAGCTTTCTCTCTGAAAACCCAGCTGCTGCAGTCGAAAGCGATGCTGTGAACCAAAACAGTAAAGTTGAGCGCCTCAAAACCCCCAAAACAATGAGCTGACTGATGCTAAGAAAGCGTCAAACGTCTGGCTTGATTACAAGCTTTCACATTACACATGGTCATGTGATCCACTGCTAATTAAAAATGATGATAATAATCGATTGCTGCAGCTTTAAACCACTAAATTCGGCTCTGAACATGTGCTCAAGATACGGTCAGCCATGTAGGTCAGAGACTCGAGGCTGTGATCCAGGCCATAGGAGGTGTTGAAAAGCAGTCACTGGTGATTAACATGCTACGTGAAACCCTAGGCTTGGTACACTCAATTCTCAGCCTCTCCACTCAAATAACCCACAAGCCTCCTGACCAGATGGCACGGCCCCCGAGTTTATCAGAGCTGATCTTTCTATGAACTCGCCTCTTAATTTCCTCACACAAACACAGTGGAGCTTCAACCACAAACTAAAAAGAGTGGTTCAACTGAGAAATCCAATAATACTACAAACATACAGCTGGACACATTTCATTTCCTTTCGTTATATGTTTATTTGAAATGCAGACAGCCTCTTAGGTTTCAGTATACTTTATTCTCCACCACAGTTTTAATACATTAGGTAACGTAAATACCAGTGGACTGTGTGTGTAGAGCACATAAAAACAATTATTTGGACAGGCATTGCATTTCAAGGCACCCGGGGTGGTTTTTATTTCAAGTCATATTAATCTACACTACAAGTAACAAACTTTTACTACTTTAACTGATAGTTATAGGATTGCACGCTGGTCACACCACACGTCGTTTGTCATGATCTCGTCTATGGGAGCAAAAAAAGCCATTTTATTTGAATTAATTCACTAATGTTGAAATTTAAATACCACTTATTTTTAGCATTAAATGTTTTCCTTTGGAAACCATCTATATGAACGTATGTGGTTTGAAATCCTAGAAGGCCATTTCAAGCTTTGCTATGTCAAAAACTCGGATTAATAAATTCAGACAGAAAACACTATGTTCGGGTTTCCAGTGACTATTTTTCTTGGGTCATGTGACTAACAGAACGCAACCTGATAGAACAGAGATCTCATCAATTCCTTTCAGGTTTCACAAAAATGACTTTTTTATCTTGACTACTGATTTGATTTTTTTAATTTTTTAGTTTTGACTTTTTGATCTGAAAATGACCAACACAGACTGAGCAACTCAAATATTTTTTTTTATTTCTATATTTGACAATTGAATTTTCAATCTGAATGTGTGAGCCCTTAAATAAAACTCTTATTTCTAAGGGAGGAATTCAGACACATAATTGGAGATAGATGGTTTTCAAAGTAAGAAATATCTCAGTGATATTTAAATGTTCAACATTTAGTACAAATTAAATTTCACTGCTTTATGATCATTATTTGCTTCCATACTTGGACTAAAGAACTCAAGGTGAGAATATGTTGATCAGTTACAAGCAGCTTTAATACAGAAAGATAGTCAGCATCAGTTGTTTACTGTCAAATAAGCCAGTAGGTTATTAGTCTTTGGTTTGGTGTTTTGGAGTTTTTCTGTGTATGAACCATCCCACCGTAGGGTTATAACTCATTAGTAATCATAACTGTAGGTGGACAAGTGTTAAAGGACGTGTGTAAACCCAACCCAAAGTGACTTCAGTGGCTGAAGAACAGAACACACAAAATGGATGTTTCGTGGATATAACAGCAATACTTGCTACAGTATAGTCAAAATACAGCATTGTGATTGGCTTTTACCAAATTTATCCCATGTACACCACCCCATAATAAAACCCCTTTACAGTAGCAAGAGACCAACACAGTTCATCTGATCTGCTCATCAGCTCTTGGAAAGGTTTACCATGGTTTGCCCCGTTTCCGGTGAAGGGGGTGAGTAGTGAGGATACTGCAGATCACTAGCACACCCCTGCATAAAAATCTTAGCGTGTCGGTGTACAACAACAGCGGGATCTGTTAAAGCTGGGTGAAGCGGCTGCCGGCGGCCCATCAGTATCTGTAGGCCCTCCTCTCCTCCTCACTGGATGGTCTTACTGAGCTCCGGGGCTTCAAGCATTTTCTGAAACACACATGGCAAACAGCAACACATTCATTTGGATTTGCTTCAATACAGAAAGCTGCTGTGTGTGTGTGTGTGTGTGTGTGTGTGTGTGTGTGTTCTAGGTGTAATTTATTTAAAAGGATTTGAGAGGAGTTGGCATCCATCCTGCTTTGTAAGCTGGGCATTTTATTGGAATAAGAAGCAGAAACCCATCTTCCCACCAACCTTCTGGATGAATGTGATAATGTGCAAGTAGCCGAGGAGGGAGTTTGTTTGTGTATCTGCACTATTTACAAGACAACGCCAGCGGCTTAGCCGTTCATCTCATCGGTCACCTTAAAGGATTATTCCGGTTTATCACAATTTGAGTCTCATTATTGTAGTTTCTGCCCTCATTTGTCTCTTTAACAACACATCAAGTAAACTGCTGAGATCATCGCCAAAAAAGGAGTCAGACAGGAGCAAAAAACACAGTCTTGACAGGTTGTAAACAAACAAAGAAAGTATGCACAATGCATGAGCAACTCATTGCTAATCCAGCCGGGGAGCGGAGGGAGTTCAGCTCAGCGTTGTTGTTTGCAAACTCAATGAGTGCCAAATGTTTATGTTGAGAGACAAAGGTGTGCAGCCTGAACTACCGTGAGGACAAGAATCAGAATCATCTAGTCATGCATATAGTTTTGAGAGGAGAGGGATGGAGAAAAAAAAAGACATGCAGTGTACGAAAGCAGGTTAGTCCTGACTGGAATGAATTTCCAACTAACACAAAGTCAAGTGGTAAACAAAAAAACTGTTTGTTGTTTCTGGAGTATAAATGTTGAGATATGTCTGAATTGACACGGGCAGAAAAATCCATCATATGCATTATAAATGATGAGTTTTCTTTGTTCGTTTCTCAAAGGCTGTGCTCAGTCTGCCCCCGAGGATGCAGCAGAGGAGCAGAGTTTGGAAAATAGCATTACAAGGGAGCAGGGCAGCGGGTCTGGACAGTCTCTGGCAGATGGAGGCTGGCAGAGGACTGGCTCTCTGGATCACACAGACACAAGCAGGGGACGGCAGGCAGGGCTTGTTTGTAGCGCTCCTGCTGACAGCACATATCTCAGGGAGGATCGTGGGTCATCAGAAGCAGGAGATGCGGAGCTCAGCGCCATCGATGAGAGGTGTAGTTAGACTGGAAGCAAAAAACCTGATCCTGGAACCCGGATCGGATTGTTACACAGCTGTCCAAACACTGGAAGTCTGTCCGCTGGGACTTTTTCCACAAGGTTAGATGAGAGCGGAAAGAGCACGTCTATGTGTATAACTAAAGATGTAAGTACAGTCAGTCGTTGCTTCCAGTTGGCCACGATGCTTCTCCAACAGTTGCTCTTTAATAAATTACATTCCACGACTTTGAAGAGGCCCCTCTTCCCAAGATGCTGATCTTGGCAGAGTTACTTTTTAATCAATTAATTCCTTCATGCTTCTGGCAAAACGCAAAGCAAGGCAAATTGGATGTTATTAAAGTTTCTGTCCCACAGACCGATCCACGGGGAGGGGGGGTTTGTGCTGAGGCAGCCGTTTAACTTCAGAGCTGATTCTTCAGGGGCAGCAGAGGGGTTAAACACGAACGGCCTCCCCCGGGAACAGGAAGGAGCAATTAAATCCTTTCAGCAACAAGCAGAAAGACTGAATCCTCCCCTCCAGAGGAGAATCCAGAGAATTAGTGGCTTTTAATTTCCTGTTAATGAACAGGATGTCTGCAGCCTGGATTTCCCCTGTTTTCTGTGAAATGGCAGATGAGTTTGAAAAAAGACAGACAGTGCAGGCAGGAGCAGAGATGGATATTAAAATACAATAATGCTTGCTGCGGTTCTTGTTCTGTGAATTGTCTCCCTCTTAAATTAGATCTTAAACATAGTTGATTACTGATCATTTCTTCCCACGGATCTCCTGCAGGACAGCGTCCTCGTGCTGCTGGACACACAGTGGGTCTGACGGAGGCTGCTCTCACGTGGCCAACGCTCCTCCTCGCTTACAAAGCTTGACCAGACGTAGACTTTGTCATTTTTTTCCTAACAGAATATCTGACTCCGCCCCAACGCGGCCACAAAGTCTTAAATGAGCTCGCGCCTTGCATCTGCCGATGTGGTTTCACTCCTGAGAGTTTGCTGTAGTGATGAGCACTTTGCTAGCGCGCCGACTTCGACATGATGGCGTGTGTGTGTGTGTGTGTGTGTGTGTGTGTGTGTGTGTGTGTGTGAACCAGGGGGAGCTTTGAAAGATGAGGCTCTGAATACAACTTCTGCAGTAGCACCAGCAGACATACAGCTTTCTATAACGACATTACAGGATGGAGGTTTCTGCCCACGGGGAGAGGAAAGAAAGAGGCGTGCCCGTAAACACCAAATCATGGCAGTATAGTTTCTTCTGTTGGCTTACGCGCCGTCAAAAAAAAGCTTCTAAAAAAGTTTTATAAAGTGCCATATTTTGGCACATTCCACGATCCATTTTTCTTCTCAAATTATCCACATCACAGAAATCACAGGGCCCTACACTGTAATCTAACTTTATTTTGACACTTTTCACTGATTACTATGTTTCAGTTGGATTTTACAGAAAAGTTTTTTTTTATTAAAAGGATCTTTGAGGGAGCTTCCTTATCCATATTGAGAGACCGGAAACCAGAGCTACTCTCTGCTCGACGTGTGCTGCCAACTGTCCTGATATGTCAGTATCGATCAGAGAGGAGAGGAAGCAGAGCTTTACGCAGCCCCGTTTCATCCGTCATGCAAAACGGACAAACCACGGGCTTCAGACGGGCGTGTTCATCCTCCAGCAGAGTCTTGCTTTTCTCCACACATGTGAACACGAACACGCAACGTGCACGTTAAGCAGTTCTGCACACGCATACATCCATCTGCTGATGCGTGAGTGTGTGTTTGGGGTTATTTAACCCTCTGGAGTGTGGGGGTAACTCACTGGGATTACAGTGCTGCATGTCAGTGTTATTAAGGCTGCAAGATAGACAATTAAAGTGATCCTCTGTCAGGCCTGTGTGTGTGTGTGTGTGTGTGTGTGTGTGTGTGGTTGTCACATAAGCACACACACAAGCACACGCACACAATCTGTGCAGTAGTCATGGAGCTGTATGAGTGTTGAGGGACACTGCGCTCTTCCTTGTGAAAGTGAAATGTGTGTGCGCGTGCGTGTGTGTACAGTGCTAAACTGTAATGACTTGTCCACGCGTGGAGCATGAAGGGTGTGCGTAAATCTCTGTCCCCGTCTGACCGCTGACTGTGCAGGACACTTTAACGTGTCAGATGGGGGATTGTTCCTTTAACACTGCAGCACCACAGCCCAGGCTTTCAACCGCCACTCCTTCCTCTGACCTTCCAACAATCCAAACATTGCCTAACGTGTATGATCATTATCCATTAATCTGTGGATTGTTTTTGCAATTTAATCAATTGTTTGGTTTATTAAATGTTAGAGAATTGTGAAAATGCTCATCACAGCTTCCAAAAACTCAAGGAGAAGCCATCAAAGGACTTGTTTATTCTGATAGTTGGTTCAAAACCAAAATATTTAGGCATTAAGATACAATAAGATTAATATACTCAGTTTATTCAGGTTTATCACTTATGACAACAGCGAGGAGCAGGGGATGCACTGAAATGAAAATTCTTGGCCGAAGCCGAAACCAAAAATAATGAAAAGCTTTCCCGAATACCAAACAAGTGCATTCCCATTTTTTCCATTTATTTTGTCTTTTTTTTTTTTTACCATTGAATAAATTAAATAGTCTAAATGCGCTTTTTACTTAGTGTATCCCACAGGATCTGGAGAGACTATGGTAGGGGGGGTCCAAGGCCCAAGAGGGTCCGCTTCAAGAAGAGAAAAGAGACAAGCTGACAGGATAAAGTCTCTAACCTGTCAGCTCCCTCTGGGCCGTGTCAGTTACCATAAAGGCTTGAATACGTGTGCACTCCAAATTTTGTTGCAGCTAGCTTAATGGCCTTCTCAGGAACGAGGGACCGAAACAACATGGATGATTACAATAACCACCATTCTGGCCACCATTTTACTCCAGCATCTGCATCAACCAGGACAACCAGTAGTTTAAAACAGAACGACAAGGCAGAACACTTTTTGGACAAACAAACATGTTCAGGCCCTCATTAATATTTGGTAGGAGGAGGCCAATGACAGGGAGCTGGAGTCGGTGTTTTGACGCCAACAGATGTACCATAAGATTCCTGGCAGAGATCCCCCGGGGCCGTGGATTCCCCATCAGCGCATGCATTTGTTTCTGACGTTCATGTAACTTCACTCTCCTACCAACCAAGAGGGCATTGTGTCCCCATTAGTAATGTGCAGCAGAAATGCATTAAATAACCTAGCCTAACCGAACCATCCTGTAATATGGAGACGTTACTGCTCGCCTCAGCCCTGACCAGATCTGCGGATTACTCGACAGGACCACCAGGTGCACATTTTAGACTGAGAAGATCGATCGTTTGAAAGAGGTGTCAAAGAGGCCGTCTACACCCGTGTTGAGAAGCCGTCCCTTAACAGAGGAGGGGGTCTACGCCACCACTTATGCCCTACTTACAATGCTGTCCTTTCATCACTTCCCAGGAAACTGAACGAGCATTTCCTCTTGGCCTCAGGTGGTTCTAACAACCATGACGACTGTCGTTACCGCAGCCAGGAGCACTGCGAACCAGCGGTATCGACAATCCTAGCTAACAATCCCAGAGGTTAAGTAGCTGAGTTTCCCTCCCAGTCAGTCAGAACTGAAGAAGTCTCTTGGATGAGGGATGAAATGTCTTCTGGTTTTTCTTCAACCAAGTCCAGTTGCCCTTGACCTCAACCTTCTAACTATGACCATGACCCGATGACTGAAGACCTTCACAGACACACTCCTGTAGTACCTAAAGTCCGTGTTTGTTTTGATATGTATTCACTGGGATGACATCAAATGGAAAGCTCTCCGCTGTATCTGTTTCTCTGTCTCACTAAGTCAGGGTTAAGGTGTGAAATGACCTTGCGCTGTGCCCGCTCATTCGGCTGTGATTGATCCGATGAGATGGCGGCACAGAGGAAGGTGACTTGGAGCTCGAGAAGCGCTGCCAAGAAAGTCACTTGTGTGTCTCATCAAGTGTCTCCTGTGGGAACGTGAGTGTGTCACCGCTTTGTCCTACTGTGACTGTGTCTGCACGTCAGCGCCCAGTGCCAACGAGCACGTTCTATTCGGCTACATTAATATTCTATAGATATATCTATAGATATATTAAATAGCTTGTTGCATTTTAATCACTGCTGTCTGGTATTAAAGTGTAATTAAGAGATAATGATCTCTCACAGCATCACATCCTACAACACTCTGGTAGTTTCAGGTTAATTCATACCTCATGCATGTTAAACGGTTCTCCTGACTGCCCCCACCAAGCCTATCTATGTCACCCTACTTCACTTTAGTCATTGTCCATCCGCCCATTTACCTATACCTGCTTATCCTTTGGGGCTGGATCCCAGCTGACAGAAAGGCCCCAGCTAGGCAGCAGGTTCAACCCCAGGCTGCTGTGAGGGAACAGTGCTAACCGCTGCTCCGCCGTGCCGCCTACCTTCAGTCATTGTAATTCTGATAAACTCAATGCTTTCATCTCCGCTCCTGTGCACGTGCAGTTCCTTCTTATAGTCAACAAATACCCGCGCCGACATTGTGTCGGTTCACCTCTCAGTGCTTTCTCACTTCCTGTCTGTGGCTCTCTGCTCCAAAAGCCCTACCGGTTCCTTCTGAAGACACAAACATGGCTCACAAAGTTATACTTTCACTTTTCAGTTATTTCTCTACGACAGCCAGACATCAAACGTTACTCAGACAGGAGAAAGTGCATTTATTGGGGACAATTTTCAGCAGTGGATTAATAAACACTTGTGTGTTCTAGTTAGTATTTACGACAGCAGGGTGGTGTATGTGCAACTGAGTCATAATAAACTACAGCGTGTGTGGTAATGGTGATGAAGGAACATGTCAGCCAGTGCAACAAAAACTATTAAAAAAACACATCTGGGAGCCCCTGGTGTGTTTTTAATAGCTTTTGGACAACAATGGAGCTCTACAGCACAGAGGAAGAAGAGATTTTAGGCTTTGGATACACATAATACATGTTAGCGGGATCAGCTCATTGTTTGTTTTGCTCTATTCATGGGACTTGTTGACAGAAACACACATCTAGAACACTGCAGCATATTTTGACCAACATCAAAGGCCCACCTAGGCTTTAAATGAAACCATTGTTCTGAAAAAATGCTGCTTTCTTAATTGTATTTTATTAGTAAGCAGCCACCTTTCGTTGTCAGCACAGACAACTGAGACCAAAATATCAGCTTTCACATAGATCTGCAATTGTCGCATGACTCTGAGCCGTGGTGCACACAGCACAGCTGCAAACAACGCGTCACCAGAGTAGTGAGCACTTTGACTGGAATAAAATGGGAATTCTTTTACATTAATTTAGATGCTTAAAACATCTTTCTAGGAAAGGAAAACTGTCCGTGACCTTTATGAGCGGTAGCTGAGGGAATTGAGATGTTAGATGAGAACATCTACTGAACTGCAGACGTTGCTGTACCGAAATACGCCAGTGAAAATCTAAAAATAAAAACCTTCTCAGTAAATTGGGAGACATGATGGAGATACAGTACATAGAATTTTATTTTTGCTTTAACTTTGTTTGAGTTGTATATTTAGGTTTAGTAAATATTGGCATCATTAGTAAACTCCAGATTATTAGTTTTTATAAAGGTGTTAGTTATAACTCTTAAATCAAGCAGGCAGTTTTAACAGGTCTGGACCACTCACAAGTTTCATTTGTTCCTAAGAGAAAATTCTAAATATGAAAAAAATTGATCAATGACACAAATTCTCTAATCACTCGAAGGGGAACCCCGGTAGCTCACCTGTGCATGTCTCTCCCCTGCCCTCCATCACAAATAATGATGCATAAACACCCAAAATAATCTAAAAAATAATTTAAAGAGGTCATATTATGCTAATTTTCAGGTTCATAATCTTATTTAGGGGTTGTACCAGAACAGGTTTCCATGGTTTCATTTTCAAAAAAACACCATATTTTTTGTCATACTGCACATTGCTGCAGCTCCTCTTGTCACCCTGTGTTGAAGGCTTCGTTTTAGCTATGGAGTGATACATCTTGTCTCTAAATGATCTTTGGGAGTTGCACATGCGCAGCTCCTAGTTAAGGACTACCAGCCAATCAGAAGCAGAGAAAGGCGGGTCAGCGAAAATACGGTAAAGAGCTTCGATTCAGTTGTAGGCTACGTGTTGCCGACCAGTTTCAGAGTGGTGAGTTATTAATCTGTAACAAAAGTATCTTTCATCCATAAAGTTTTAACTGAGCTCTGTCTCCACATCACAGTAACAACTTTATGTCCGCTGACTGCCTGGAGGGTAGCCAGAGGAGAGCTGTGTGCTGCAGCTCACTGTTTTTCAGGGCGTGTCGGAGTAGCCGCTCGGCGAGCGTTATGACACATATTTTCTTGTGACATCACAAGAAAGGGAAGTAAAGGCTGGACTACAAACGAGCTGTTTTCAAGCAGTTCAGAGCAGAGTTTTCTGTAGGAGATGGGAACTGCCTTTGGGCTGGACTTTGGGCTTTTTCACTTTGCAAACCTGTTACATGCACAAAAAAGCACAATACCACCTCTTTAATAAATGAATCTGAACGTACAGAGCATGAGTCCAATGTGATGAAAGTTGAGGATGCGTGAGCTCAGTTCATCACTCCTCCTCTGTATGCGCTTGTAGCACTGTCCTGCATTATTTGTGTTTTATGCATTATGTATCGCTTTTTACAGCTAAACTAGTCTGAAACTAAACGACATCTTCAAAACTGCAACAATTGTGTTATCTCTGCTTCTTCTGACCAAGCAGTCTTACGGACTGATCTCAACTATGTCTGCCTACTTCAGCCAGTAGATGGTAATTGCTTTGCCTTAAGTAGCAGTCTAACTACCTTTATGTAGCTCTAACTCAGGTCTGAATGCTTTACTGTCTGTCCGTCTGTGTTTTTGAGGCTCAGGTCAAACAGAGAGTCATCCGCTGCAAACAAGGACGATCGACAAGGTAGAAAAAAACATCTAAACCACTATATTTAATTTTGATTACCTTGTACAGCAGGTCAGGTGTGATGAGGTTAAGTATTAGTCATGCTGACTGTTAAAAATCACCCATAACTGCTTTTAATGTTTAAATCTCTCTGAGAAAAGATGATCCTGCTTAAATATCCAAACTTCAATCCAAACAGAACACAGTGTGTTAGATCACAGATCTAAAAAAAACAAACCAAACCCGTTTAATAATGTCACTCCAGTCTACAAACCTGTTCCATCCAAACTCACAGACCCAGACCTACTCACCCTCCGTTGAGCTGCCTCTGCAGAACCAAGAGACCACAGAACAACACCCATCAAACCAAACATCACTGGCTGAAATAACAGAAAAACCAAAGAACACAGCAGTCCACGGCAAGTCTTTCATCAGGACTGTTCTCTAAACCAGGACTGGAAATGAACATGAACGGGTTACTGTATATCAAGCTGTGGTTTTATTGCCTGTAACAATGTGAAACCACGACCTTCAGTGGTAAAGATTACAGAAATCACTTGATTTCGGTAGATATCCAAGCGACTTCTTCAGTTCTGGACTGAAGAGGTTTGTTGGATAACTATGACCTGGATCACTGAGAACCTTCACAGACAGGTTGCTATATCCTTCATATGCCCTGTTCTCGGGGACGGCGAAATTCTATGCAAGGAGTCAAATATCTGCACGCAGAGCAGCGGCAGAAGAGTGACAAAAAAACCCCCCGAGAAAAATGACGAACCAAAAGCCAAACAGCTCGTCAGAGAAGCACTCAGCCCCGTCGGTCCACATCAAACAAATGGCCATGGTGCCGAGCAAGCTAATGCTTTACTGTGGAGCCATATCAATACTATTAACATAACGCACACCATTTGTCTTCAGCAAAGTGGTCTGGGACAGGCATCAAGTGCCCATTCTTAATGCTAAATGGGAAGCTATGGACCAGCATGTTGTAATGGACACACACAGGAGATCTCCACTGTCTGCATAGTGTGGGGAGGATGGTAGTTTGGCTAGGGACTTATTACTGCCTCAACAAGGCCACAAAATGTGTGTGTGTGTGTGTGTGTGTGTGTGTGTGTGCTTGTGTGTGCCCTAATGTATGCTTAAGTAAATCACCATATCACAAATGGAATGGTGAGATCTAATAACGTACACTAGGGCTGGAAAACATCTGCAACATTTATATCTCAAAGGCTGCAATGTAATGTTCTTCTCCCAACAGTTTCTGAACTGATTCGGGGGCCTCGTGCGCTGGTTGAAAACTTTCTAACTCACTGCCCACAAATGGTCTCCGTGAAGGCGTTCACTTAGAGATTGTACTGAATACAGGCCCTATGATCCTTTTCATTTTAGATCAAGGAAAAACAAATGCGGGTTTCTAACGTTAAAAGGGCATTACGTAGTTTTCAGCGGCCACTAGCGGTTTTAAGATTGCTACCAGGCGTGTGTGTTATGGGTTTTCACGGAGGCACAGAAGTAGTTTTTCATCAAACATCTACTGCAGAGAAATCTCTTGATGGCTTTCTTTTGATTAACACATCCAGGGTATGTGTCTATCGCAGACCGTGTAAAACATAGACGGACTTGCCTGTGACGTCACCCACAGGTTTCTGAAGAGCCGTTTCTAGTGGCCTCCGGCCGTTGCCATCTTTGCAGTGCCTGACTCTGATTAATGCAAAAATGGGCAAAGAGGTGGAGCTGAGGCGGGGGCGAAAGGAGCCTGGTTGTTGAACTGTAAGCTTTAAAATAATTTAAATGAGTGAGTTACATAAAAATTCACCTCCCACGCAGTTCTCATGAACTGTAGAGACCAAAACAATGTTTTGTCCCAGGCTGTAAACATGTTTACTTCTGCTGTAAAGTTTCAGCATTTAAACCACAGACTGTAACGTGCGGGTGTAGGGGGACTGACTCTCTTTTGGAGCCAGCCTCAAGTGGCCATTTGATGAACAGCAGTTTTTGGCACTCCCGCATTTGCTTGATTTTTCCACCCTGGAGGTTGCCGCTTGGTGTCGATGTGAATGGTGGGCTTTAATTGTAATTAATATAACGTGCTCTGACTCCATATTTTAGTCATATATTGATTAGAAATGGTTGTTATTGAGATTTTGTGAAGGTTCAGATCAGATTAAATAGATTTCCCAAGGCTTTTTTTGTTCCAAGGCATCAAACAGTTTGCTGCCACTGTTCTGTGCAGTTTACAGACAACAGGAGAGTCCGCAATGATTTCTCTTTGTTGAAGCTCCTCTGCGTCCTTGCGGAGACTATATAGTTGGGGTTTTACCTTTTTCTTGAGGGCCTCCAGTGATTCAAACTCCAGCCGGGCCTGTTTGATCTGGATGTGTTTGGGAACATCTGGGATGAGGAAGGTCAGGATGAACTTGAAGGCCAGCAGGACGTGCTGGAATCACAGAACAAACACGTCGCATCGATTAAAATGCCATTCTTTTCAGCTTTCATTTGTATCCTTTAAAAAAACAAACATAGTAAGGACAACATGGTTTGAAAGAGAGATCAAAATAACTTGATTAGTTTTTTTATGGGATGGTGTCCTTCGTGTGATCCTGTGCTGTGAAATCAGAGAGGACAGACTAAGAGACGGGGAACATTGGGTTAGACTGACAGCCTCTGGACAAATGTCCTTGAAACTGAATGAGGACACAAAATAAAGCAATTTGTTTGAACAGACCAGTCAGTGTCGGCATTGTACTCCACACCGACTTTGAAATAAAACAATGACCATGACGTTAAAGTGCTTATTTAATATGCGGGCTGCTGATGTCTGCGGCTTATAGACCTCAGACACACGGAATACATTATTCCCTGGTAAAGCTCTGTGTCTGCGCTGCAGTAATCTTCGCTTCTTACTTGTTTGGTGGAGTGCGGGTGCCTTCAGTCTGATCTGCAACCAGTGAAACAGTTGGATCATTGAGGTCAGAGGAGAGGGGCAAAATGGTGGGAGGTGTATTCAAATGAAGCAGTGCAGAGCGAGTTGTTGGTGTTTTGGTAGATACTGATGTTGCACTGAGAGTACGAGTCTCACAACCACATCTATTTCAGGTACGTCACTCTGCTGCCAGTCTGGTGATTTTATAAACACCAGACAACTAAATACAGATGAGCAAATGCGCAGAAATATGGCAATAATGTTGCTGTAAAGTACCATTTTAATTAAACACTCTCCTGCTACTAGATTGTGATTTTTACATACTCATCAGAAAATGTGTAATGTAGTTAAGGTAGGGACACCTGCATTTATTTATAAATAAAATTTAAAAAAGCTCCCAGCTGCTTCACACTGTATTCAGGTTTCCCCATCAGCTCATTAAATCCATGCAGGCATCTGAAGGCAGCACGACACAGATGTTGATAAATCTGCAGCCTCTGATTTTAGAAGTGCCACACCAGGGCGCAGTGCCGTTACGCACGGCCGTCCACTGATACGCCTTGATTAAATGACATGCAAAGACGGCAGGCTGCTACAAAACATCCACACACACACCTCTAAACATATGAGACGGGTCTGTTCCGTCATAACTTGAGAGACGTCAGATACTGGGGCTCATAAATCCTGCGCACTACAGACTCCTTTCTAATGTTGTTTTTTTTTAGCAAAAGTGGCGTTTCAAATTTTATTCTTGAAATACATTATGAGGAAATGATTTCTAGGAGAGGACAAATTTTTGTTTGTTGAGTTGTGCAGCACTGTGATTGGCTCAGCCGTCTCAGAGTGACTGGGGATGTGACTGTATCATGTGAGTGTATTCATCAATGACCACACCCTCTGATCTGCATTCACCTCGTTCAGCTCTTTTTGCACTTTGTGTGGCCGCACATACGTGAACCAAACCGCAGGTGAAAACTGACTTTGAAATAAAACAATGGCCGTGACGTTAAAGTGCATATTTAATATGTGGTCTGCTGATGTCTGCGGCGGACTCACACAGTCTGCGAGCCCAAGGCCTGCTATTTTGTGCTTGTCATTAAACGGCTGACCTGCACACCTCTGAATTAGCAGGGTGTGTGTTTTCCAATGAAGATGACACAGTCACTTACATGTATGCTGAGCAAACAGTTCTCAACTGGCCACCACGCACACACACACACACACACACTAACACACGCCTGCCACGCACACAAACACTGGTGCCAGTCCACCTGGACGACTGCCAACAGCCATCAGCGCCTCTGATTCAGTACCCTTTTCTTCATCCTAGTAATGAAATCATGTTTGCTGCAGTAGATTAAAACTATTGGGTTTCAGCCTTATCAAACTAAGTGATTTGGGTAAGATAAATGATTATGTGCTTCTAGTCTTCAGGTCTAATAATTTCTCTACAATATGTTAACATTACAAACACTAATGTTAAGATTAGCTTCCAAGTATGCTCACTTTGATCTAGTCAAGATCATTATTCCCCTTAATTTGACTAAACTGACCTATAAGAGTCCAATGATCTTTCTCAGGTGTCTCTCTAGCAAGGACGCCACATATTATTTGTGCACAGGTAACACTAGATGAGGTGTCTGGGAAATTTATGGAACCGCTGCGGTGCCTTAAGGTGCTTCAGAGAATAGCTGTTAAAAAGAAATGGCAAATGCGGAGCCCTGGTAATGAATAAAGACTGTTCTGCGCCTTTGCAGTTTATCCTAAAGGATTTTTACAGGCACCATTCCTGGCTTAAAGAAGCACAGGCTATGACTATTTGTCATTCCAGTCAGCACAGCAGCTCCACTAATTAACAAGCAGAAAAAGCAAAGGAATCCGTGATGTTAGTGACTTGTCATATTGATTGAAAGTGCACAATAAAACACTCTAGCTCTTAGTTGATTGCTAATGCTATTCAAGGCTGCACAAGGAGAGGCCGAGACTGAGGACGTCTATTTAAGGCAGAAAGGAGAATGTGACCTGAAATGTTGTTCTTTTCAAGGTCTGACGATACATTCTGACATATGGATGTGGTCACACTTCAAATGCTCACTTTAAAAGGTATATTCATTGTCATAGCTACACTGATGAATACGCTAAGCTGGCAAAAGAACTTGACTCGACTAATCATCTCCTCGACCTACGTGATCCCCCATGTCTCCTCCTGTGCATTCACAATGGCTCAGTCCTCCCCTACACAAAATTCAGAGCTTCTATACTGAACAAAATTTTAAACGCAACACTTATGTTTTTGCCCCCATTCATCATGAGCTAAACTCAAAGATCTAAGACTTTATCTATGTACGCAAAAGGCCTATTTCTCTCAAATATTGTTCAGATATCTGTCAAAATCTGTGGTAGTGAGCACTTCTCCTTTGCCAAGATAATCCAGCCACCTAACAGGTGTGGCATACTAAGATGCTGATCAGACAGCATGGGTATTGTACAGGTGTGCCTTAGGCTGGCCACAATAAAAGGCCTTAGGCTGGCCACAATAAAAGGCCTTAGGCTGGCCACAATAAAAGGTCACTCCAATCACACAGCACAATGTCACGGATATTGCAAGTTTTGAGGGAGCGTGCAATTGGCATGCTGATTGCAGGAATGTGCTGTTGCTCATGAATTGAATATTCATTTCTCTACCATAAACTGACTCCAAAGGCGTTTCAGAGAATAGGGCAGTACATCCAACTGGCCTCACAACCGCAGACCAGGTACAACCACACAATCAATCGGTTTGAATAACCAAAGAATTTCAGCACAAATTGTCAGGAACCGTCTCAGGGAAGCTCATCTGCATGCACGTCATCCTCAACGGGGTCTCGACCTGACTGCAACTTTGCACAGCCATTGAAGAGGAGTGGACCAACATTCCACAGGACACAATCAACAACCTGATCAACTCTATGCGAAGGAGATCTGTTGAAGTGCATGAGGCAAATGGTGGTCACACTAGATACTGACTGGTTTCCGGACCCCCCCAAATACAGTGAAACTCCACATTTTCAAGTGGACTTTTATTGTGGCCAGCCTAAGGCCCACCTGGGCATACCCATTGCTGTCTTCATATGCCACACCTGTGAGGTGTGTGGATTATCTCGGCAAAGGAGAAGCGCTCAGTAACACAGAATTTGACAGATTTGATAACAATATTTGAGAGAAATAGGCCTTTCGCGTACATAGAGAAAGTCTTAGCTCTTTGAGTTCAGCTCATGATGAATGGGGGCAAAAACTAAAGTGTTGTATTTATAATTTTGTTCAGTGTAATTGGGGCAAAAGTGAATCCATAGAACTATCATATATTTGCCATTTTGGTAATAAGAATAACAATTCCCAGATTCAACTGGGGTCCCAACCTAAACACTATAATCTCAAAACAGCAGCAAGGTCTTCGAGAGCATGGAGTTACACTGCTGACAATACACACAATCGCACAAATACACAAATCAAGAGGACCACAGTGCAACTGCTATTTCCACTATTCAGTATTCAGCACTTAATGCTGTTACCATGACGCCCCTTCACGGTAATTGGAAAATTAGCATTTCAATTCACCATCAATCCAACTGATGAGCAACTCCTAATTCTGCCATAGCATGTGTGATCTGACATGAACAGAATATGTAATTCAAACTCAGACTCTTGTGTTCAGCTGCGGAGACTTGCCTTCAGGGTTTCCTTATTCCTGGATACACTGTTGATACAAACCAGGCCTGATGTGTTTAAAGATGGGGACACATGATCAGTCTTTTGAGACACAAAAGGACTTTGGATAAAACACAATTTTGTCCACAGCAGGGTTTTAAGAGTCATTTTAATCCTCAAAGACTTCACTGCGACATCCTCAGTGACTGCATTCAATGTATTGAGCTACATATAGCACCAGTCCTAAGTTTGGTCAATCCACAATATATTTTACATTTTAGATTTTTTTCTGCAGCGACATGCCATCCCGTCTGGTTTGCGCTTAGTGGGGCCATCAATTGTTTTTCAACAGGACAATGACCCCCGACACACCTCCAGGCTATGTAAGGGCTACTTGACCAAGAAGGAGAGTGATGGAGTGCTACGGCCTCCCTAATCACCAGACATACAGTAAACCCTCTTGAGATGGTTTGGGATGAGTTGGACCACAGAGTGAAGGCAAAGCAGCCAACCAAGTGCTCAGCACCTCTGGGAACTCCTTCCAGACTGTAGAAAAACCACTACTACCTCATGAAGCTGATTGAGAGAACACCAAGAGTGTGCTGAGATGTCATCAAAGCAAAAAAGATGCTACTTTGAAGAATCAATCAAACACATTCTGGTTTGTTTAACACTTTTTGTGTACTAGAAAAGTCCACGTGTTCTATCATAGTTTTGTTGTATTCAGTATTAATCTACAAAGCATAAAATAACAAAGAAAAACCATCGAATGGAAAGGTGTGTCCAAACTTTTGACCAGTGCATTGCTTGTTTTGGTCATCGATTAAAGCTGTATTTACTGATTTTATTTGGCACTATAAACCCTTTTTACACATGCAGTCTATCTATGAAATGTTCAGAAACGTTTTCTCCACGTAAAACAGGGATCAATATTCATGGGCTTCCAATTTCCCATCCCAAGACCTAGGAATATTTCAGGGGAAATGGCTGCATGGCTGAGCTGTGAATAAAAAGCAGTAACAACGCAGAGACAAGCAAGTAAAGGGTTACGTCCGTCAGACGCTTTTACGTGGAGCAAGTCCAGATCTGATGCTGTTTCAGTTGCCAGTGGGCGGAAGCTAATCTAATTATCTAAAAAACAGTCTAATGAGATTATTGTGTGACGGGTGGCTGAAAATAACCTTGGAGAAATAGACAAATTGACAAACCCACATGAAAGTGGCACACATGGGCCACGGAAGCCACAGCACTGCTACATTAATGCTAAAGCTGCTCCTCTTTGCTGAAATTACATTGCAGGATATTAGTCAGAACTTAATTAAACTGAACCACGATTTAACCTTTTACACCAAAGCAAACTGAAAGCTAATAAAAAGCTACATGTAATTAAAATCAACCTGCTGAACCTTTAAAGCCTTACTGAGTGTTTGTTGTAATGGGATCTGTTTATTTGAAACTAAATTAAACAAAAATATTCTACTTAAGTAAAAGTACTATTAACTTTTACTACAGTACAAGTAAAATTACCAGTATAAAAATGTACTCAAATTAAAGTAAAAAGTAGCTCATTTAAAACTGACTCAGAGTAAACGTTTAGTTACTTTTTTACCCTGCTAAAATAACTCATTTATCCTGATTTAATATCTTATTTATACTTTTTATACTTCAATTGGCAAAAATGGCAAAACCAACGTTAAAGACCGTTTATGTTATAATGAGAAGTTTGAAAATGTTTTCACTGCATTAGGAAACAGATTAGACTCTGGCGGGCCGCACTAGACTAGGAAAACAATAAAAACACTGGACTGTATGAAGTCATATCCCTATTTACATTCAAATAACAGGTAATTTTAATGGGATATCAGTGTTAGTATAATAAATAACTAGTTACCAGCAAGCTAATGCCAATCAACACTGCCATGCACCGATGTCTTTTTGGCTACTTGCCAAACTATCAAAACTTATTTTTACCCACCAGTGGAATGGTAAAAGTAGCTTTTTATTTTGACCTCTACATCAAGGGTCCTCAACAACATTTGGTTGAGGGGACAACTTTTTCTAAGCAGACACTGTGGGGGGCAGGACTTTCAAAAATAATTGCCATAGACCTATTACTCTTTAATATTTTGAACTTTCGCAAAATGAACGTTTTTATTGGGCCTGCTTCACTAGAAAACGCTCTCAGACCACAGCCAAGGAGGCAGTTCACTGAGGAGTGAAAAAATTGATTGATTAAAATCAGTAATTGTAAATGTAACTCTGATTGGGATGACACATTTATCAACCGGTGTTGACACTATAATGCAGCTGCACCATTATTGTGCACAAAGACGCCTGTAGTTACTGGTGGTAACAACAAATGCTTTTTATTAATACCACAGGACACAGAAGTCTGGGGCAAACAAACTATTGTCAGGCAGTAATTGGTAGTTTCCATAATTATGTGAGCAGTCATGATCTGACTTCATGCTGCACACAGCATGAGTCTGCTAACAGCGAAAGTGAAAGGAGTTGGTTACCTGGCTGAGAAGGTGGAGGTGTGCAGCCTGCCGCCTGCAGCTCTTTATCTAACAGCTCACTGTGGCTGCTCCTGACTGTTGCATTACTCACTGCCATATTTCAAACTGGTCCACTGTTAGAAAACTGTTGAAACTGACGGTGGTCTTGTTGTGTAGATGCATTTTTTATGAACAGGAGCAACCATTGCTAATCTCACAAACAGACTGCATTTCCTGTGACTACTCCAATATAAAAGTCAACTTGTGTTTGGCCAGTTAAATGCTTTTAATGCGAAGCTGCAGCAGCAGGAAATGTTTAGTTTGCATTAGTAGTAACTTAAAGGAGACCTAATATACTGCTTTTCTAGTCCTATATTGGAGTTCTGTGACTCCTGTATGGCAGCTTTGCATGATTCAAAGTTCAAAGAAACATTTTTTGACTCTTCATGTAGGCCTTCATTTAAGCCTCTGTCTGAAACAAGCTATAGATGTTCCTATTTCTTTAAGGCCCCCTGTCAAAGCCCAGTGTCTTCTGATTGGCCAAGACCTGAAGCATGTTACCAGGTGGTTGTTGTCGGTTGTCGGAACAGGCAGACTGAGCGTTGCTGTGCCCTTGCTGTGCGGGGCAAATGACCATATATGGAATACTATCTCCGTCTGGCTTGGTATGACGTAGAACGTAGCCGCTGGCAGAAAAAGCTGTTGAAAACAGATGCTGTTTCTCAATACCGAGTTCAGCAAGTTCAGACTTCTGTACTTTAAAGCTCGGGAGTACAAACTCAGGAACGGGAGAACACAGTAAGTCAATCAGCAATTGAAACTGCAGCGGACTTAATGACCACCAGAGCCATTAGCAGGTTCTGCTCACATCTCAGAAAACATTGTAACAAATTTTCAAATCAGCTCTGTCTTGAGAAATTGATCACATATTTGGTGTTTAAACAACTATATTACAGCATAAAAAACCCTTACATCTGCAATCCGTGGCACAATAACAACAGTATTATAAGTTACAGTTGTGAGTTTTCTCCTCCGACATTTCCGCTTTTTGGCGTCGAAATGCATTCTGGGAAGTCCACACAAGATACCACTGAAGCAGGCTTGTTAAAAACGACTGAGCAAGAACACATCCGGGTATTTGACTGGCTAGATGCGGACTTATTAATTGGAACAGTACTTGGGCTGCGTTTCACAAGTCCACAAGAACACAAGTCCAGACAAGAACTCAGATTGAGATTGCTCAAAGGGATTTCTTTTAAATACTTTAAACTCATTTTTTAAAGCATAAAAGATCTCCTTTAAAACAGCATTTTTTTCACAGCTTACCCTGCATGATAAAGCTGCTGTTCTCATGCACTTCAAGCCAAAGTTTTTCCTTGCCCTTTTTTTTTACTCAGTAACGGATGTTATTAAAAGTAACAGTAAAAGTAAAATTACAGATTTAAAAAACTACTTTGAAAAGTACAAGTATACAAAAACACTCAGTTACTTTCCACATCTGAGCTACACCAATCAATATTTCCATATTGATATACACAGTGTTATGTAATGTGTTATTTGTAGTGATAAACACACAGAGAATTATCACCCGACTCTGCAGTTCCACTCTGCTCTATGGGTTAGTGTTTCGGTGTCATTCAGCTCACTTGTTTGTTTTTTTTCCTCAGTCTACAACTTTACTGCTTGATTCAGTCTCATCACTCTCATCAACCTCCTTTAGAGCAGCAGCAGGCAGCTGGTTTCTGTGAAAAGGCTCTGATTAATCCACTGAACACTTCCTACTAAGCACCAAATAGCAGACAGTAAAAGACTAGCTAAAGAGCAGACATTTCCCTCAGGAGTTGGTAGAGACCAAAACAGAGCTAAAAGGAGAGTTAATACTGGACTTCAATTCATCATCAGGTGACCAGAAACACGATTCCAAACGAATGCTCATGTATCTCTGTGTCTGCGGGATATAGGCAAAATATTAGGTGTAACACTATCAAGTGATACTGCGTCAATTTTTGCAGCTTGTTCTGGCTGCCTCCAAGTGGCCAAAACATAGGAACCCAGTCATGTCTGCGACCAGGTTTTGTTCCACTGAGGCCCTTTCACATTGGAAGTGATTTGAACTGTGCCACGGGGGTTCAGCACAACAGTTCAACTACTTTGTTTAATCTGACCGCAGTGTGCGCGCAAGCTCGCCAAGAGGTGCGCTTTCTTTAAATTTTCTTTTTTTGTCCACTTTAGAGCCACATCTGGCAGACACATCTGGTGGAATCCCAAGTAACTCTCTGTCCCCCACACCAGACTCCGGACTTTTTAGGAACAGAGCCTTCAGCGTCGCAGCCCCCACCCTCTGGAACTCATCCCCCACAGAGATCCAAAATGCTCCCTGTCTGGACACTTTCAAAAATCTACTAAAAACCAAAACCCAGCTCTTTACCCAGGCATTCAATCCTGAATGACTGAATGACAATCCTGAATCGTAATCAAATTGAATCGTGAGGTGCCCAGTGATTCCCACCCCTGAGCGTGACACAGCCGTGTCAGATGGAATCAAGCAGTAAGGGTCTGAGAGTCTGAAAAAATATGATCCACTAATAAAATCTTTACAAATACAGAGCAGTGCACAAAATATCACTTTTGAAATGCTTAGTTTTTACAGCTAGAACATTTGAGTTTCTGTCTTGCAGTTTTAAAAGACCTCCATGATTGTTAGTTGCATGAATTTGACTTGTGTTAGGTGAAGATCAGTTCAGTGTGCTTGTCCAAAGACATTCAGGTTTTTTGGTACTAATGGACAAACACTTGCGCTGCTGGTTTTGGTTTAGGACAGTCCAGGAGGTCAACCGATCATCTCCACAGTTCTGCCACGCAGGCTACAAACCACAATAGAACACTGATATTTTGTGCAAAAGGTTTGGTCATACAAAAACACCTGCTTATTGTCCACTTCACACATAAAATGACAGGTCCTTCACTGTACTGTGCTTGTCATTATGTCTTGATAATGCCTTCCTTCATTTTTGGGGCGGACACAGCTCGGAGTCCCTGTTGTGTTGCTCTGTTGTACGAAAATGAGTAGATTATAGAAGACAGACCCGTGACTCTGAACGAAAGTCTCTGTCTGTTTCTGTAGCAGGCTGGCCGGTTGCCTGGTTACTGCTCACTGATGTGTGTAAGCCCTATACAGTAATTACCCAGGTATCATAGCACCGCTGCAGAAAGCGACGAGGCACTGCCCTCCCTCCCACCTGCTCCCACCCCAACCCCATAACCAAGATAAGAGAGGGCTGACTGATTTGATTTTAACCCCCAACTGTTTGGATCTCCTTTTTCTCTTTTAAGAATGACGATTAACACAATTGTAAAGAAAAGATAACGACTGACCTGACAAGGGGAATTTGAAAACGTTAGATAAAAAAACACATTTGTGGTCCTCTGTCCGCCTGAAGCCCAGAACTAATAGAGTCAGGGTGAGTCGGTCTATTCCCGCCGGAGGTGGCCGTACTTAAAATGCACGCACTCACAGTCCTGTTTAACGGCTTTAGATAAAAAGTGCCTCTCCACTGATAATATATTGAATGTTGTGTCAATAAGTGATATCGGTGTGTATTTGTGTGTAGCTGCCCCCTTGGTACACTAAACATTATAGAACCTGGCTCTCATTACTCTTGTTGTCCCATCTCTTTAATAGCCTGCTTGCTCTATTCTAGGAAATGTGCTGGATGGTAACAGGGAGGAACGTGCTTAGATGTACAATCAGCTAGTGACTCAGGTTCATCACACACATACATGCACTTCTTCTCTCTCTCTCTCTCTCTCCTCAGACCTATCATTTCTTCTTTCAACCCTTTCTTTTCGCGACTGTTTCTGCATGTCCTCCCTGTTTCTGCCTTCGTATTATTTGCCAAATCTTTTTCACCCCTCCTATCTCCGCTTTGATCTGAGCCTTCCACTACCAAGGCTACCAGCGCACATACAACGTATGCATTGACAGGCCTAACCGATCCGGTGTGCCGTCGCGCGCAGGATGCCGTGGTGGGATGAAAAAGAGAGTGATAGCCTCACACATGCTGTGAGCTGCCCTCATTTTTTTCCCTCTGTTCGCCAGAGCAGCGCCTCACCTCCTCTCCTTATTCAGGTGAAGGAGCAGAGCATAAGTCAAACGGAGAAAATCATCCCCGGGGCCAGCGTTGCAGCCTGCTGCTACAAAAAGTCATTTCAACTCAGGCAAGGAGAGTGTTTGAAGGAGGTGGGGATGGATGAGAGGTGGCATGTTCCCTGTCAGCACAAGGGTGCATGACTTTCCCATCACCTCCTCCTCCTCGAGTTTTTAATCAACATGACTAAACACCTAAAGCTCTGCTGGCAGCTCCTACAGTCTGGACATTAAACCTAAATCAAACAATACAAAAGTGTTGGATGGAAGAATCTCAGTGATTCTGTTACTCTTACAGACTCACCAGCAGTGGATTTAAAATATTAAGTTTGTCCTGAGGACAGGACTAAACGTACTGGTGTCTATAAAATGATAAAAATTGTTACCCCCTTGGGAGCATAAACAGGCTGGGTAAATCTCATGTGAACGGACCTGTTCAAGTTGATACTGTGAAGGTGGAGCTGGAGTAAAGACCTGGGAAGGTCCAAAATTGAGAGAGTTAATCCTCTGAGAAGGATTAATGTTCTTAATGAATTACAAGGCAATCTGCCTTTTAATGTCCACAGCAAATTTACTGAAAAGCTCTGGAAAGTGTTCACTTCACTATTCTGAGCCCCGCTGTTAGTGGGCCAAGAATTGATAAGCAATAACAGGCAGGGGGGAAAACGTGAAGGGCATTTCATTTAGATACATTCTGTTTCATATAAATGTAAATTAATTTATCCAAATGTGAACCACAGGAAATGTATTTCAGTCAGACCACTGAGAATCTATCATGACTGAAACACAGTCCTGTTTCTTGCCCTGCTGCTCAGTCAGTTGATTGACTTTGGTCCAGAATGAAATACCTTTTCAGCTAGTGGATGGATTGGTGTGATTGACATTCGGTGGAAATATGGCTCGCAGAGGATGAATCCTGATGACTTTGGTGATCCTCTGACTTTTCGTCTTGCACCCATATGAGGTTCACATTTGTGGTTTTGAGCGAATTGAACTATTGGATGGATTGAAACTTGGCCCCCTTCAGGATGACCTTTTCATCTGGCACCATCGACATGTTATTTTTGACATTTACATTTGACCAAAAACTTTGGCGTATGACAAAATAGATGCAAATCAGCATGTTAACAATGTTAGCATTGTGTTGCCATTGTGCACCACTTGTACGAGCTGCTGGCAAGGCTGTAGGCTTGTCTTGTTGTATTAGAACTATAAGCTAACCTTCTGCATGTGTATAAAGCTTTAAAACATGGAGCTGTCACATGCTGTTGGTCCTAGTGTGCAGTCGGCCAAGCTGAGAATGCAAAAAACCCTCCAGTGATGTAAAAAGCTGCAGGCTACTATCAATACAGCACAAGTACATCCGGCCTGAGGTTCTCCCAGTAGAGCCTGTTGACTTTCCTTTATAAGGGCCCCGGGGAGTCTGCAGCTAAATGAGGATCAGTTTAATTCACTTGGTTGCTCCTGGTTAGTGATATACTGTATAAGACATAGGTTTCTAACCAATCACCCCTCTGCCTTTACAGTGTCAACAGTCAGTGCTACAATAACTGTGACAAAGGGCTGTCCAGATGAGGGTTCCTTGGACAAAATATATATCTGCAGTAGCCGCCGAGGCAGAACAGGGCTAAAACAACTCACTCTATCTCCCACCAAAAAGGTAACTCCCATCAAAGGGAGGTTTAATTAAACACAAGGTTATCCTGACGGCTGCGGAGGAAGGAAAAACTGTTTTTCCTGGAACGGTGGAGTTTGTCATTCAGCTCTGTGTGTGCAGACCACACAGTTCATCTAACATGCAACAACGATCAATATGACCCAGATTCTGCCTCGGCATCAGCAGAGGCCCACCGTACAGTGAGGTACAGTAGGACTTTACAGTGCGTTTCACAGTCTGAGACAATAACTGGATGGTTAGAGCAAGCATCCCTTAGGAGCTTGTTAAGACAGCACACAAACACACAAATGTTTTCTCTATGAACGTCCTGAATAAACATCACGACACTGCATCATCCGCCTGTTCACTACAGCCTCGCTATTTCTCTGTTTGTGCTGTTATTTTCAGTCTTTTCTCTGGAGGCATGAGGTGTGTGTGTGTGTGTATGTGTGTGTGTGTGTGTGTGTGAGGTAATGTTTTTGTCTGTGTTTATGCCATCTGAATAAAACAGAGAGAAAAGGCGAGCAGGCTGATGCTCAACAGTAATAGAGAGATGGACTCAGGAGAGGAAGAATCTGGACTGGGAACACACACACACACGCACACACACACACACACACACACACACAAAAGGCCAAACAATGATAGGCTGACAGGAAGACACACAGCGTAAAATGCATACAAAATCTCTCTCTCTACCTCCCTCACTCTCTCCATCTCTCTCTCTGTCTCGCTCTGTCACTCAGAGATCTGTGTGAATCTAGTTTGGACTCTGGCTCCATCTAGTGAGCAAATATCTTCATCTACCTTCAAATCCTGTCCTGTGGTTGAGGATATGTCCAGGCACAGCGCAGGGCTGTAACTCCATGTTTTCACTTGCTTTACCTGATTGGATCTTTCGTTAATTCTATCATAGCACTGTCAATATAAAACTACACAGACAAGAAAAAACATCTGTGTGGAGGTTCTGGAACTTTACTTTTATTCTTACAGCGGTTTAAAGACATTGTGGCTGTAAGTTGAAAGAACATTGTTGTACCCAACTAATTAGGACAGAACGCAAACATGAGCTCAGGTCGAACAGTCAAGAAAGTTTTTTCCTAAACACGTTTTCTCGATGAAAAATGTTACTGTCAAGGGAAGATGTGAAAGAGGATTCATAAGGCCCACCACTGTGCTAAGATAATCCTACACATACAACAGGCTAGTGTTGTAGTACTCGAGACCGCTCTTGGTCTTAAGACCATTTTTTGATGGTCTTGGTCTCGTCTCGGATTCGACCGCATTTGTACTCGGCCTTGTCTCGGTCTCGGACATTGAGGACTCAGGATTTTATTTATATAAAACCAGTCAAGACCATAACTTTGGGATTATCAATAAATTGCTTTTGCATTGTCTGATTTGTTATCATCCTGACTTTGATTGGACGTAAAACTTATGGCTTCAAATGCAACCAATAACCCTAAATAACGACCGTCACCCCTCCCTGTGATGCTTACGTTGATTTCAGCTCTTACTGTTTGTATGTGGGTGTTTTAATGGGAATGTGGATCTTTCAGATCAATTTTAGAAGTACCTATGATCTCGTTCCACATTTTATTGCGTGCCATGCAATGCAGGAAACTGGTCTTGGTCTTGACTCGGTCTCGCCCTCCCTCAGTCTTAGTCTCGACTGGTCTCAGCCCCTAAAAGTCTTGGTCTTCTCTCGGTCTTGATAAACTCTGGTCTTGGTCTTGACTTGGTCTCGGTTTGGGCGGTCTTGACTACAACACTACAACAGACTACGTAATTATCCTACTGCAAATGTTACTAACTTGGGGCTGCCATGGTGAAACTCCGCCCCTTCCTCTCTTCAGTGAGCATTATATTCAGCTGGCAGAGATGGAGTTGACATTCTCGCACAATTCAAGATTCCAATTCAAAACCAATTTGATATAAATCAAAGGAAATATAAAACAGCAAAGTGTCTGAACATAATAAATAAAGATCAATCAAAAGTTAATATACCTTAATTAGAAGCAACAAAATAATATTCTTTAAAACATAAAAGTGTGCATTCACTTTTTTTTAAGGGTTAATGTATCAACGTACAAAGTGAATTCAAGGAATTGTGGGACACCATTATCTCCTTTCCTTTGGTAAAGTATGGTCCGGTGTACCCCATCCTCAAGGAGATAAGAAAGGAGGCAGTGAAGCACCTCTCCTTAGAGAATTCGACCAGCTCTTATCATGACTGCCGCTTTGATACTTTCAGGTCACTTCACTCAGTTAGGAACCTTCCTAAACGACTGTAGACCTTTTTCCACAGCGGCCATTTTGGCATGTCTTAGCTGAAAAAGCAAAGGTGTAACTGATTGTGAACATTAAAAATGGCTGAATTCCATTTAGGGGAGTTATTTTCATGGATCCTGGTGTTGTGCATTCTGGCTCACTGAGACCCTTGACGGAGCTGCTCTGGTGACTCAAACTGCTGCTGTGGAAGGTCTATTCACCTTCAACCAAAGTCACGACTGTCAACATTTTGTACTTTAAAATATCACAACAAAGTTTTTTACACCAAAGTCCTGATTTAATCCTGCTGCTAACATGTCCTCATTTAATATCTATATTTTCCTACATTATGTGGCTGCACAGAACACACAGCCTAAAGTGAAGATACAGTATGTCTGACTCCTAAACAGCTCTGAATAAAATAAAAGCCAGAAGCACAGATTTCCCCAAATCTGATTTGACATTTATATTATGTTTTGTTGTGCTGTGTGTGATTTGTATGGAGAGATGACTGTCAGGGTGAAACAGCTGTGAAAAGAAGGAATTGAACATCCCTCCTTTAACTAGGGCACCTATGTACTGGGTTGTTATTAGGGATGTCCCGATCAGGTTTTTTTTGCCCTCGAGTCCGAGTCATTTGATTTTGAGTAGCTACCGATACCGAGTCCCGATCCGACACTTCTATAATACTTAAAAAAAGAATAAAGAAGAGCGAAAAAACAGATCCAGGATGTTCCTTATTTTTTATTTAGTTCACCTTATTTTAACATTCAACAACTCTGTTAACAAACAGAGCACTTCTGTGAGGTAGTTTGAACAATCAAGTAATAAATAACATAAATTCTTCACTTTTGGACTTTAGTGCAACAGTAAATATAAAAAAGTCTAAGTTTAAAACAAATAGCACCTCAGCTTAAAATACTCGGCAGGCATGTAAACAAATACAAAAATAAAAGAGCCACGGTGTTTGCAAAGCACATCTATATATACATACATACACATTTATATCCGAGTCCTGATCGGGAGGTAACATCTGATTACGATCGAGTCTGAAACAACGTGATCGGGCCCGATTTCCGATCTCGTGATCGGATCTGGACATCCCTAGCTGTTATGTTATTATACTATTGTAGGTTCCAGAAGTTGTAATGCAGTACACTGCAGGGTTTGGTAGGTAACGCACGCAGACAACAGTGGGTTACAATTAACAAAAAATAAGTAGATGATCACTATTTACGCAGCCAATACAGATCAAATAGAAAGTTCCTCGATCAGATCCTGTAACTATCCTGCAGACTGGCTCTGGACATCCTCATTTTGACAAATGGACTCTTCTTTAAAGGCTGGTTGTGCTTTTACTGTTCTGATATGAGACAAGCCGAGTCTTGTTTTATAATAAGTCATACTAAAACAATTACAGCGGAATACCACTGATGTACTGCAAAACACAGCACAGATGGCCTACTGTTCTATGTAGATAGAGACGTGTGTGGGAGCATGCACATGAGTGTGTCTTTGTGTGTGTGTGTGTGTGTGTGTGAATTACCTCAACAGCCACGGTCCAAAGGAGCTGTGTCTCTGAGCTGGGGAAGTAAGCCTTGACTTGTGGAGACATGCCGATCAGCGCACAGTTGGTCACGACGGCTATCACACTCATGGCCTCAAATGCGAGCTGGACACAGACACAGTGAGACAGCAACAGTCGGGGACATGTTTCCAAAAATTCAAACCTGGCGCTGTTTAGATATATAAAAAAAACATGTTGAAAATAGGACTGATCACGTTTCAGATGGAAGTGAACTATGGCAACAAGAGAGAATATCGCTGCCTGTTATTGGTCTGAAGCTGTTCAAGAACATTGCTTCGGTGTGCATTTACAATAAAGAACATCAGCTCATGTGTTTTGCTTTCCTATAAATAACCTGCCTCCTTTCTGTCATGAAAAATCAGCAAAATCCGTAAAAGTTGCTGAAGCAAACTGACACAGTAGATCCCAAACAAGCCTAGCAGCGTGTGTGTGTGTCTCACCTGCCAGACTCCTATGTTTGCTGCCGGGTCAGAGAAGGGTCGTTTGAAGACACGACACATTTTGAGGGCATCAGAGTAAACCTCTGTGATGTTGTTCAACACCACCAGGACAGCAGCCAGAGGGTAGACGCAGGAGAACAGGCTGACGTAACCGAACAGCAAGAACAGCTCCAGGTAGTCATCAAATGTGCCCTGAGAGAGGGAGCAGGCAGACAGACATATGGCTCTGCACGCACACACGAATGGAGATTTGTCTTGTGTACTGAACGAATTATTGCATAGCAGAATAATGAAATCTGGGGTTTTTTTTTATGCAAATCGAGTGAAAAGACCTTGTGCACCTACCAGGTAGGTGCTCATGTCGGCCTCCAGCCGGACCTGATCGGCCAGAGGGAGCTCTTTGTCCTCCAGAGTTTTTCTCTTCCGGATTTTGTGGATCATCTTCTTGTTGCGTCTCCTCTGGAGCCAGTAGGGCAGGAAGGCCTCCATGAACTGATTCAAGATCTGACTGGTGATCAACAAGGTGGCCAGACTCTGGATACAGACAAGAACACAGGGAGAAGAACAGAAGATGAAAACAGAAACAAAATGCAAAGAAGGCAATAATAGGAATAAAGGAATTTAGGAAGGATGGAGTTTAAGAAACATGTGAAGGAAGAAGAAACAGATGAAAATCAGGAAAGACAAAATATCTTAAAGAAATGAAGGGATCAAGAGAAGGAAATGAGGAAGTTAGGAAATCAGAAAGTACTAAAAGAAGGATGGAGGGAGGGTAAGCCTACCTGTCTGAGGAGCGCCATGTCCTGCATGACAAAGGCGATGTAGAACAGCGAGGCGAAACAGTTGAAGAAGTTGAACTACGGGATAAAGAGTCGAGACAGCGATGGTGAGCGGGCTGTTGGCGAGAAAAGCTGCTCTCTCTTATCACTGAAGGACGCAACTGCCAATGTTGAGAAGCATACATGTGTGATTTATACTCACTACTAACACTTTGAGGACCAAGTGATTCTGATATGAAGACTCAAGCCTGTGATTTTCTACACGCACAGAGAGGGAAAACACATTTGGAGCATGTCAGTAAGACAAGTGAACTGCAGAGGTCCTCAGACCTTTCCTTTTCAGCCGCATCACACGTCCTCATTAGCGCGCTACAGCAACACGTTCAAGCCTACTCCCCGTCACAGGCAACCGCCCCATCTGCATTCTAGCTTGTGTTGCCCGACATCCAAAACGAAACATGAAAATGTCAAAATGTTTCCTTTTGTCAAGTTTATGTGTGTTACAACAATGTCATTTTAACAATGGAGAGTCCGGGGGTGCATCTGTAAACATGTAAACTGTCCCTTAGTGTCACCGATGTGTGGAGTCCCACAAATAAATGCTTATGGCAACTGTGCCAAATTGACATAATTCTTGTAAGTCAATTATCATTGCTTTGATTTAGGGATGCTAGTAAACAGTAACAGTTAACCTGTTGATACATTTTTCCATAAATGGCTAAATCATTATTCTATCACTAATTCATTTTCAAATTTCTTGTTTTGTCCAACCAACAGTCCAAACCCAAAAATATATACTTTACTATAGGGCTGGACGATACGGCCAAAAATGTTATCACGATAAAAAGTTTCATATCTTCCGTTAGCGATAATTATCACGATAAGTATCAAATCGCTGTTTCATTTGAGTTTAAAGGCTGGTTTTTTTGTCAACACTTGATGCCAAACAGTTTGTCACTTCACAAATTTCAGGTCGAACATTCAAAACAATTGTGATAAAATCTTCGTCAACAAATATGCATGAGTAAAATCAGTCCCTTTTCCTAAACAAAATAAACATCTTAATACAAAAATGATGTCCTATTTCGTGTATGATTTAAGTGAATTAAATAAAATATTTATTGAATATTTATTATATTGTTATTGAAAAAAATTATATTGCGATAATTATTGTAATTGTTTTATTGTCCAGCCCTATTTTACTATAAAGGCAAGTCCTTCTCACATTTAAGAAGACTGCTGTTGACTGACTTTCTGTTGAATAATAAACTATTTGTTTCAGATACATCAAACACAACTACTCACCCCACTCAGTGAGGAACTCAGCTGCGTATCTGTAGATGAGGTTCATAATCTCTATGACCACGGCGTAGATAATACTGGGGATGAACAGCATTATTCCTGTCCAGAAGGTGGGGTCCTCGTCGTGGACTGACAGAGCCCATCCCTCCATCTGAAAGTAGATCATCATGACGTAGAGGGACAAGTAGAGGCAGAGCAGGACGAAGGGCAGGGACACAAGGTAGATGCGCAGCTGCCTTTTGGAGTTGGGGTAGAGAGGCTCCTCGCGGCCCGTCACGGGGTTGAACCCGAGGACGCCGTGGAAACCGGGCCGAGGTTCTTCAAAGGCCTTCCTTCTGCTTAGCGTGCCCCATCTGTAGGCCAGCGAGGCGCTGCAACGCTTCCATAACTGTCGGAGGAAAGGTTCAGCTTTAATATATTATACACATGTGATTCATCTGGCTGCCTTCTTTTGATTTTTTTTTAATAGTCAAGTATCTTCTCCTTAAGGTTGTAATTCCCCTTCAGGTGACCGAGCGACCCTGGTTTATAAGTAGGTGCAATCACTGCCCATACCTCCAGGATAACAGTGCACCAGACCACGTTGAACACAGCAAAGACGACATATTTGTCGTAGTCCTCCCAGTCAAACAGATAGTAAGGCACTCCAATGAGAGCCATAGGCACCAGCGCAAAGGTAAAGTACTCCAGGAAGCCAAAGTAGAGGGCCTGACCCTCACCGAAGTAGTGTCTGATGTCATCTGAGGAAAGAGAATGGAGAGGGAGCAGTGTGTAGCATCATTAATGAGAACTTGCAATCAAAAATATGACAGAGGAATAGTACTGTAAAGTGTAAAGTGAAGAGGAATAAAAAGAGGTTTAAAACATCCAGACAGGCTGAGAACCAGTCTGAGCGGGACAGCGAATTGAGCGCCAATGATCATCACTGCGAAGGCAGAGGTATTTATGCATACGGAAGGAGCGACAATGAAAAGGTACAACGAAAGTCTCAGAACAGATTCCCTCTGTACATCAAGACAAGTGTTCATCCTGGATCACCTGGATTATGTGCGCGTATCTCAAAAGGTTTTAACAAGAAAGACAATGAGCGACTCGTAACTTCTTCCGCTTACCGAGAGGCTGCAGGGACAGCTTCACCTTTTTGTACCAAGAGAAAGACAGTCTCTTAAGTTCCTCCTTTTCATGGAGAGGAAACATCTGGATCAGGATCCCCTTAGACTGCAGTCTGCGAACTGATATGTAAATTAAAAAAAACAGCACGTTACCTCCTGTATTGTCATTTTTCATTATATTTTCCTGCAGTCAATTCACTTCAGTGCCAGCATCATACCTGCCTGCTTTAACAATGAAGGTCATGATGAATGAAAATGTTGTGTATAGGTAGTTGGGTAGTAGAAATTTGAGTTACATAAAAACAGCCTTGCTGCACCCCCCACACACACACACTTTTGAACTCACTTTCCCAGCCAAATAAACATGCAGCTTAATTTTCTAAAACAAGGACAGGCAAACAATAGCTGGGAGCCAGCCCATTGTACACAGCGCTCTGTCTATGGCAGTAATTCCTATTGTCTAATACAGAGTGACTAAATACAAGTACATGAAAGCTCTATCATTTCATCTGCCATTTCTTGAGTGCATCATTTGTCGAAAAATGATTACATTCTGCTTTAACGCGGGTTTGTCAAACACAGGCGCTGAATAGAGGCCCCCTATCTCCACAGCAAGTTCATTGCTTCCTTATCTCGCTTTGGGAATATTTCTCCGCATTTGCATATTTATTGTTTCCATACTGCTGCCGCAGAGCGAGCGAAGCGAGCGAGCGAGAGAGACAAAGAGAGAGAGGGAGGTAAAGAGGCAGTGGTGCGGGGGAGACGGGCTGTGTTCAGTCAGAGGTGGAGCCGTGAGTCTGGCTGCCATCAGCTGTAACATTTCACTACTACTGAGAAACTTGACTGTAAACTGGGAGGTGGAGCTAAAAAGCTGCTGAAATCTTCAGTCACAAGCTGAAACTAAATAAATAAATAATCTGCTACAGAAAAAAAGAAAACATTTTCTGTCAAATTTAGTATTCAGTAATTGGTCGACAATTTTACAATGTATACAATAATTACCAGTAATTACTTAAGGGATTCATTTAGAGCGGCATTATGCCATTATTTTCATCCCCAATTAATCTGTGAATTAGTATCCTAATAAAAAATTCATCATTTAGTCTGTAGAATGTCAGGACAATTGTGAAAAATGGCTGTTAGAAGTTCCCAGAGTGCCAAGTAGCATCTTTAAATTGTTTTGTTTAGTCCCGCAAACACTCACAAACATTCAATTTATTTAAATTACAATTTTAAATTAAACTATTTAGTGGTGGGCAGTAAGAATGAAATCCCCAGTCATGGTATGTGTAGCTAATAAACCGTGATACAGTCAATTTTCTGGAAAAAAAAAAAAATTTCAATTAAGAAGCTCTCTTTAGACAAAATAACCAGATGGAAATGTCTGATTTTGTGCAATCCAATGAGATCAATAGCTGATGAGTCAAGAAACACTGCTAAACTGATCAGCCTATTTGAATTTCAAACAGAAAGACTGAGAGGTGCTTAGATACTCACTGATAGATTTCCCGGGGTAGAGCTTGACCTGGGAGTATCCGGGTACACAAGTCTCATCTTTGGCTCTTAACGTGTCCAGCTCATGTTTAATGATGTACTGACACTCGGCCATACTGAGGAAGTCGTCCCCGTCCCCTGGGGACGCAGAGCAGATCAGACACAGACAGCAAACACGCAGCCACCGTGACATTCACAACAAAGGCATGTTAAAACAGCCGCACTGCTACAGCTCAGAGGGCGACAGCGAGGCCAGCGTCTCGAGCTGCGACCGACTCTACAATTACAATGACATCAGTCTGTTCTGACACTGCAGTTCATTTTTTTTTGTCCAGCTCTTCTGATTTTGGAGCGCCTTGCAAGACTTAGTGTTGTGATGGTTAGAAATCAGCTTCATGTCGGAACAGTGGTTACAATGCAGCATTGGGGCAGCCGGCACTCTGTGCATCTTGTTTGGTAGGGTTTTAGTCGGGGAGCCAAAGTCTCAAAAGCTCAATAAAATGGGTTGAACCTGACATGGTCTGTCATACTTTTTATTTGTGTTTTTTCTGTTAACTTTGACCCTAAGAACCAATAATTGGAGGGTCTGCTCTGCCGGAAATATCGCGAAAAAAAATTGTGGCCATTTTAGTGTATGCACCCTTTATTTTTTATCAGAAAAATGTGAAAAATTATTTTTTTTCCTCAAATCCTCAGTTGATTGGGTAGGCTGTCAATAAATGCATTCCAGATACACAGAACTCATGTGCTGACAACATCCACTGAAAAAATAACTCTTAAAACACATTTCTACATGATTTTGCATCAATTTCATGCAAAAAAAGTAGGCGTTTTCTCACTTTTTTTCAATATTTTCATCTTTACTTCATTGGCAATCAACTATTCCCCTAAGTTATGACATCAGTCAATATGCCATTCTTTTCACCAAACAGTATACTCATTCCACAGAAAAAATTATAAAAATCCAACCAAAATCAATGGATCTGTGATGATTTCACTACTAGTTGGCGATCAACAGGCTCAGAACTTCAATCTAATTTTTGACTACTTTCAAAATTCCGAAAGACATACTGGATATTTAACATCATGGCACACTTACACACTCACACCCATGATCTTAGTAATTTAAATGAGTTTGTAACAACAAACCAACGGTTACCAACGGTTACCAACGGACTTCACAGCTGCTCATCATTGTCAGTGGTAAGTGACAGTGACTTTAGTGCCCCAGCGTTTTGGGAAAAGAATGGTAATATGGATATTGTAATGGAAACTGAAAGGACCATTCCAGTCTTCAAACAAGTATATTTCTGACGATTCCTCATCCCAAACGTATCCCTGTAGCAGCAGCAGCATTCATTCTCCACTAGCTTACATAGATAGCTTTAGCCATTTTAGCTCGTTTCGGTGGTTTCTTTAAACGGCCATAACTCCTCACAGGAATGGGGTAGAGACTTACTTTTTTTTTTTAAATGTTCAAAATCTTATGCTCATGTTTCCTATATGTCCATTTTGAAAAATTGCGAAAATTTCAACTGGACTTTCTTTACTCTAGGTAAAGAAATAGATATGAGAATAAATGCTGCTACAGGGATACGTTTGGAGCGAGGAATCATTAGAAATACACTTGTATGAAAGCTGGTATGGACCTTGAAGTGTTTTTCATGTCAGACAGATAAAAGGCTACTAAGGATAACTAAAGGCTGCACTAAACGTTAGCTGCCGTTAGCAATTAGCTACATGGCCAGTTGTTACGCTCAGCTTTAGACAAATTGTAGCTAGTTAGCTTATGGCATGAATAGCCACACAAAAAAATATATTGGATATCAGACTGTACACAATACTGAACAATACAAAAGTTCTTTAAGATGTAAACATACTATATATATATATATACCAATATAACATTTAATCTCCAATATGAACAGAGATACTTAGAAGTGTTCAAATTACACATTAACTTTGAAAATGCAACACTGTTATAGACAAATATTCTTGATGGAACAAAACATGTCATCTTTTAAAAAAAAATCAACATAAAGTCCATCTGACGGAGTTGACAAGGCATCGACGGTGTTGACACATCTGACGGTGGTGACATACACTACCGCTCAAAAGTTTGGGGTCACAGACAATTTCATGTTTTCCATGAAAACTCACACTTGTATTCATGAAATGAGTTGCAAAATGAATAGAAAATATAGTCAAGACATTGATGAGGTTAGAAATACAGATTTTTATTTGAAATAATAATGTCCTTCAAATTTTGCTTTAGTCAAAGAATCCTCTATTTGCAGCAATTACAGCCTTGCAGACCTTTGGCATTCTAGCTGTCAGTTTGTTGAGGTAATCTGAAGAAATTTCACCCCACGCTTCCTGAAGCACCTCCCACAAGTTGGATTGGCTTGATGGCACTTCTTACGTACTCATACGGTCAAGCTGCTCCCACAACAGCTCAATAGGGTTGAGATCTGGTGACTGCGCTGGCCACTCCATTACAGACCAGCTGACTGCTTCTTTCCTATCCCATTGCCCATCTTAATCTTTACCTTTTATTAGCCAGTCTCAGATATGTCTTTTCTTTGCCACTCTGCCTAGAAGGCCAGAATCCTGGAGTATCCTCACTGTGGACGTTGAGACTGGCGTTTTATGGGTAACTTTTAATGAAGCTGCCAGTTGAGGACCTGTGAGGCGTCTATTTCTCAAACTAGAGACTCTAACGTACTTGTCCTCTTGTTTAGTTGTGCACCTGGGCCTCATACTTCTTTTCTGTTCTGGTTAGAGCACGTTTGTGCTGTTTTCTGAAGGGAGTACTATACACCGTTGTAGAAAATCTTCAGTTTCTCGGCAGTTTCTCGCATGGAATAGCCTTCATTTCTCAGAACAAGGATAGACTCTCGAAGTTTCAGAAGAAAGTTATCTTTTCTGGCCATTTTGAGAGTATAATCAAACCCCAAATGCTGATGCTCCAGACACTCAACTAGCTCTAAGGAAGTCCAGTTTTATAGCTTC